>MUZC01000220.1:126212-153654 GCA_002072015.1 Radix auricularia
GGGGGGGGGGGGGGCACCCACCCCCACCACCCCCCTCCGCTGGTCCCCGTCCAGCTTTGCCCCACGGAAAATCTGGTCACCTTACTATAACTATACAGTATACTGTATACTAATAGTAATAGTATAGTGTCTATAGTCTATAGAGTGTGACCATAGCCACTGTAGGCCTATAGGACGGCAAATCAAATAAATGCTAATATAATATAATTTTAAGTTGTAGGTGCTTCTGCTTAATATAAATCAAACAAACTGACGCTAGAAATTGGGCAATGACTTGAATTTGTATTAGTTTTAGATATAAAAAAAGCTAAAGACTAAACTAAATATAAAGTTTGAATTAAAATGTTAAAAGACTTCTATACTTTAAACTAATCAACAATTTAATAAAGAAAGGAGCCTAACAAACACAGTATGATCAGTATGACAAAATGAGGGGTGTTACGACAGTTACATCCTGTCAGGCTAACCCTTTCCCTATTTACATCTTTTCCAAACACAGTATGAATATGAAAGTTTTAATTATAATATGTTTTAATAATATTTTAATGTAAATTATTGTAAAATGTTTAAAAGTTGTATAATGTATTGTTTATGCTGGCTAGATTTTTAAAAATTAGTTATATTTTGCAAAGCTAACAAGGTGACAGTCACTGTAGTGTAAGTCATGCAGACCCATTTTGCATGCCTTTATGCTGACCACTGATTTGGGTATTCTGTACTTAGGGCTGCAAAAGGGATTTATCATTATTTTATCGGTTTGATTTAGTATCACAATAATGAAGAATCAGTTAATTTGTTATGATATGAATATGACAAGATTAAGATTAACCATAGCCATTTGATTTCTATGAGGCCATAATTTTCAATTTTTCGGTGAAAACCAATAGCCATTAGTACAGATTTATTTGATTTTTTTATAAAGGCGTATTTTTAATCAAAGACTATATTAAAAATCTTTTTTTCCCAACATTAATCATGTTTTTATATCCAATGTTAACTTTTAAATAAATATTTTTTTATTTTTCATGATTTCTGCCCATTATCATGTTCTTGTAATACTTGTAAATTAGACTGTGTTTATCACAGACTTAAACTTAAAGATCTATGATTATGTAGACCAGATTCTCTATATATCCTTTATCTGTATTCTGTCAACTAGATGGACCCCTGACCATCAACACCTTGGGTTATTACTTAATATAAATATGACTTCTTTTTTAAACTATTTTCTTTATAGAGATCCCATTGATCATCTTCCCTTTCACCCACTGGGCAATGAACAATTTTTTCCACAATTTAGGTTTGTAAAATAGAAAGCATTTCAAAAGTTCTGAATCCATAGAATTTTAGATCTTTCCAAATACAATTATAATTATCTAGTAATGATTTTGTGATAAATTAAAAATTTTCTTTGTCAGCGTAAAATAGATTTTAATTAATAATGTGTCACCCTTTAAACATGCATAAGAAGTTGTTTTTTTCTGTTTTGTTATTTTTACCGTCGTCTCCAGGCATTTAACAAAATATAAATAAATCAAGAATCAATCTATCGCCATTTTAACAATGCTTTAAACTGAGAGTTACAGGTTGTTGACAATACCAACAAATCAGTAGATTCTATCAGTGTGTCACGGTTTTCACTGTAACTGTAGCGGGAATTTTACGCTTGCTAGTTGGCTCTCTCTGCCACTGGCCTTGGCTGTCTCATTACATTATTAAAACCATTGTACAACAGACAGCATTTTTTTATGTACCGTGCTTCGCAGTTAGGTCAGCAATATTTTTCCTGTACCGTACTTCTTCGCAGCTTAGTCGGCGACTCCTGGATTATAGATCAACCTTGGCCTTTGAACTTTTGTCGCTATTTACGGCACATATTCATACCACGTCCTTTGATTAGCTTCCGTCTTTTTCCTATTTATGTCACGCGGGTCAGGATCTTACATGTAGATTGCCGTATCGATATTCCTTCGATCCGTCAATGGTTTATATCAGTGTTTACCTTAAACGTTTCTTTCTACGGATTTCCGAAAGTTGTCAACTATTAATATGGCCATGGCACGGTTTGTTCTACACCGTGGTCCACGGCAAAGAAACAACACAAAAACTATAGAATATAGATCTTATGCTTTATTCAAGATTTATCCTTAATTAAATATACAAATTATAAACCTTTACGTCTTTATGAACCCACAGAAAAATTCCCGGTCCTTTCAGGAATCAGGATGTGTAACCTTAAAACCTTTGATACCAATGGCTTTGAGTTGTTAGTTTTTGGTGGAATGTCAGATCTCTTATTTGAGCCACTTCCTGAGCTGCAACACTTTGATCCGTGCATAAAAGAAGGATGTTCTGAATGTCTCTGACCACTTGTAGCATGAAACTTGCTGCCATGCAGACATCCTACATTTATCATCACAAAGATATACATCGTCATTGTAACAATGATTGTAATAGACGCAACCCATTATCGATTTCTGTTCATAAGAATTTTGCATGTATCATTTTGGGAAAAATAATTTTACTTTAACGTACTTTTATGTTTTGAAAAAGTTGTTTAATGACTTATGTTCAAGATACGTTATATCAGAAAGCTGCGTGGACCTCGGACAGTTAGCTGGCTTTTATTTGCCAGTCTTAAAATATTAGACATTGAGAGTCTTTTTTGTTTTGTTTTTTGGGGGTGGGGAGGGTCTTCCTGCACACCACCAAGTCACGCTAAGAATACATAGTCACGGATTTATGCAGCATAAAATGTATAACTTGTCAGACTCTGTTATATCCCGGTCTATTACTTGTAATGGGTCCTCGCTACTGTAGTAATGACTTAAACTTATAAACCTATTAACTATCTTCCTTCACTTGTTGGGACCTCCCAATTTCTCTCATTCGTTTCCAGGTCTAAGTGCTTCATCTTCATCAATGGAGCCTCACCTTATATGGATATGACACTATCTTTAGCTATACGTCACTACAGCTACTTCTGTAAAACTCGTGTCTTTTTAAAAAGTTTTTTACAGTTCTTTTTGTGTTTTGTTTTAAAGTAACTGCTTGATACCGTATATCACAAAGTTCAATGTAGATTTAATGTCTCACCAAGGACATGTATATTCTGCTTTTACATTATGAGAGAAAGAAGATTGACTTGTGCTAAGTCCAGTAACTTTTTTATTATCGTTTAAATAAAGAAAATGAGTTAATATATTGTGCTGTTACGGCTTAATTGTTTCCCTATAATATTTAGATTTTGGTGCTGTCACCAGTCACCACCCACATACTCAGGAACAACACCCCAACACCTAGTGTTGATAAAACTGCTTCGAAAATTACTTTCATGGAGCAGAATTATTCGTTTTATTTTGAAACACTTTTGGGAAATAAGATAGGGCTTGAAATTGCTCAACTTCGCACCCGCGACTTTCCCAACTTTTGAAATAAAATGAACCGTCGCTTCACACGAAAAGTTTTGTCGGAGGTATTTAACCTTTAACCCCTAGAATGCCGCCGTTGAGATCGTCTAACAAACCTCGCTGTCATAACGTTACAAGCCCCCACCACCACCCACCCGCCAATAGGCATGAATTAGCCTCTCTGAAATATTAGGTCATGTTTTTCATTAATACGAAAGCACCCACGATAAATTGTGCTGAATGTAGCTGTTCTCTACGCAAATAGTATCCCATTCTATTAGATCACTTCAAGTTTGTACAAGGTAGGAAGGGATAGTTTAAAGTAGCGGTTATTTTCAAACTCCCGACGTGGGCGTGACTGACGATGAATGCTATGAGTCAACCGGCCCTAAAAGTCGCTTGTTGAAATCTGGCGACCGTATGTGGCCGGGAAAACACGAAAATTGTTATCGTGCTTCCGTTCGTTCAGCGTTTGACGCTGGGACGGGGTGGGGGCGGGATTTTACTAGGCCACCTTCCTGCAGTGGGGCTGCATGCTGATTTTTAAAATATTTATTACGTGACGAGCTGGAATACGTCCCGTCTCGTTGCCGAATGAAATTACCGCCCCTGGAAACTGTGGTCAGTCTTGGGGCCTGACGGTGTCATCATGTTTAACCCCCTCCACCCCCACCTCCCATCCGTCGGAAAGACGTTGCGCCAAATTACGTCTTTACCGTCGTAGCTAAATCCAGCTCTGAATGAAATTTAGTGTTTACACACTGTTGGATATGGTTTAAAGAGGCCGAGGACTAGGGTAAAGTTAGGTGCGACGATGACAGCATCCTCGTCGTTGTAACATGCTTTGATTGTTGTTTTCTTGCTGTCATCTATATTTATTGGCACGAGTTTTGAGATGACAGTTTTATTTCTGCGGACTGCCGACATGTTATCACCGTTTTGATGTGTTGTTGGTAAACACGGACACAGAGGGTCTGTGTGACATTCGGACATTGAACTGAATGGGCGCTGATAATAAGGTGAGTTTGTGAACATTTGTTTTAAAGTGCACTGAGAGGAGGTTGGTGGGGAACATTAAGTTGCACAAGTTAAATTAAATCTGGGGGATTGTAATCCGCTTATTTTCATTTAACAGTTCAGCACATTTGATAACATCGCGTCGTTTCTGTTGTTTTTGTAGCCTACTCTCAAGTTTCACTTTTGCGATATACGTTTTCTTAATGATGGTTATAAAAATTTAAAAAAATACAATCCATCAATGTACTTGGTGAGGTGCAATCTGGATGTTTTAAAAGTTTGCCTTAACGAATCAAAGAATGTAATTTGATATGATATCAAGCGTTTTAAGCGCATGTACAAAACACTGAAGCAATAGTAAAGTTTCAAATTATCCCCGTCTTAAACGTGATTGGTGGAACCATAACATGGGGGGGGGGAACATTCACAACTCTGATTGCGATTGTTTGTGTATGTTATTTGCTGGCTTGTCACACATAAACACCAGAAGTACAATTACCATCTTGCCATAATGTTGATCTAAATGAGAGGAGATCCTTGGGGACTGGGGTCAGGACTAGACCTAATGAAGGAAATCTTAAGATGGGCTGAACATACGTTTTATGTTTTATAGCGAGAAGAATCGATATTTATGTAAATATAGTATTTAGTATGCTTTGACATACTACATTATACTTACAAACCAAGATTAAGCTCACATTTGTGAATGACCACATGGAGCATTTTATTCCGTTCACCTCAAAAAGGTGGGTGTGGGGGGGGGGTCTTACATATTAAGGTTGTCATTAGGATGATTAGATTCAGCCATTTGTTATATTGTCTAAACATTCCGGCCTGTCATTACCTGAGCATTTTAAAAATAGCTGTGTGGGAATAATGGAATACACTAAGTGTATCTAATGGCACAGGGAGTAGTGAATAGACTATCATTATAACTTGTATTACAGCCTTGAGCTCAGGTAATAGACTATCATTATAACTTGTATTACAGCATTGAGCTCAGGTAATAGACTATCATTATAATTTGTATTACAGCATTGAGCTCAGGTAATAGACTATCATTATAACTTGTATTACAGCATTGAGCTCAGGTAATAGACTATCATTATAATTTGTATTACAACATTGAGCTCAGGTAATAGACTATCATTATAATTTGTATTACAGCATTGAGCTCAGGTAATAGACTATCATTATAACTTGTATTACAGCGTTGAGCTCAGGTAATAGACTATCATTATAACTTGTATTACAGCGTTGAGCTCAGGTAATCTAGCACGCTAACTAACCCGTGGCGTCACATTCCAATTAGGACGTCAAATTATTTGAGAATCATTGAGATAAGGAAATGGGTTAACATGACAACTTGTATCACAGAGCAGAAATCATAAAACTGATGATAGACATGATATCATAGATCTGATAAGACTACAAGACACAACCATTTCACCCCACTACGTCATTGGCTCCCTGTACAAACACACATTTATTGCTGAATGTCTGTTCTCTGCCGCAACTTCTCATCTCATGAATGCACTACCTACCACCTATATTACAGAACTTCTTTCTGTCTGCTCGTCAGCTACACGCTCTTCTTCAGACACAACTATTCTCCCTCTTCCTAAGACACGCACTAAAACGAAATTTCTAATTTTACCCCAAAAATGTATTTTTCTGCTATTGCCATTGCACAATGGTAGTATTTCTACTCCCAAGGTCTTCAATACTGCGCTAAAACACGTTTTCATACCTGACTTACCAAACAATCTGACATTTCTCTGATTGATAAACGGTGGGTTATGTGCACCATGATGATAAACGGTGGGTTATGTGCACCATGATGATAAACGGTGGGTTATGTGCACCATGATCTCATATATTTTGCTTAATTAGGGTATGAATGTTTTAACTGAATTCACGTATAGGTATAGTGTTATTATCTTTTTATGAAATACCACAGAGCCTAGCTGCTTGCTGGGGCACTGCGCTATACAAGTTTTCAAATGATTATTCAGTGAAAGAATATCATAGAGTGATACCCGGCGAAACAAAGTCGCCTGGAAGCCAGGAGGATAAAAGAAAGGTGGCACTGACCCCTGGTCGCCGCGTCTTAACACTCCCATGAAACCTCCGACTGTGTTGTGGACTGAGGACACAACCTCCCCATCCCCGTGTTGTTAAGCGGTCGTCTTTGGGGCACTTGAGCCTATTGACAGTGTTAAGAGGGAGACCGCTCCTTTCAGCCCGACTCAAATGTTGACTCTCTAGCCTCGGCCTGATCCGTCCGCCACAGGCTTTCACGACCTTTAGCTTATCCCGGACTGGCGGGAGTAGATGTCTCCTCGGACCGGGATTCTCCGAGAATAAACTTAATTTAAACAAGCTTCCCCTCCCCACAGCTTTTTAAACCCATGAAGTATTGAAACAACACAAATCAATGAGGTTTAGTTGAGATGTTTGTCACATGATATGGTTGTTCCATTTTTATTTTGTTTATCACAGAATATGGACCATGCGTTTTTGCTGTATGAATTTTTGTATACTTTACTTTACCAATGATGATTTTTTATATTCTTTACAAGTGGGTAACTAGTTTGTAACCCTCCGTCGAATCCTTACCAGCAATGTTTTTTTAAAAAATATAAATATATATATATATATATATATATATAAGTGCTGGTACTGATTAAAAACTTATCTATTAATCGATACAAAATTTAATGGATTAATTTAGATTAATTATATTTTATATAACGCATATATAGATCCCGTTAAGTTGCAATTCATTATTTCGCGAAATTGGTTAAGTTGCGGCATTACCATGGTTCCCAAATTTTGTTTTGTTACACAGCAAAGTTACTTATGCACATCTAAATAATAATAATTTTTAAAAAAAATTCTTTCAATAAATCCCTTATATGTGAGACATAGCTATAATGATGTTCATAATACGCAGCGCAAGACAATCCGAAAATACAAAATTTTAGTTATGTCTCGTAAAACAGTATGTTTAATATAATGCGCACCGATCGTCAATATATTTTAAAAAAAGTATTTTCAATATAACACGCACCTTATTGCGCGACAGGAAAGGTTGTTCAATATAATATGCACCACGACACTATCTCAAAAATTAAAATGAATCATTGAGATATAAAAATAATCTAAAAATTCAATAATTTAATTACAGTACATTCGATCGATCTGAAATTTCGATACCGCATTTTTATCATCGGCACGAGTCTGCCTGCAAAATTTCAGCTTACCAGCTTACGAGGAAGTGGATTAAAAATCCAGCCAAAGTGTTTTTTTTTTACTGTAATGAAATTAAAGAATTTTTAGATTATCTCAATTTATTTCTATGGAGCGTGTTAATTTTTGAGCAATAATGTTGCGGTGCGTATTATATTGACGATGCTTTTTAAAAATATATTCCCGATCTGAAAATGTAAATGATATTAATTGCTAAACTGTCTAGTGGTGTTAAACAAGTTTTTATAACCCTTTTCCCGTGTTCAAATCGAATTTAGATTCTATATCTAGCAAGCAGACTATAGAAGTTTTTTAAAAACTTTAAATCCTTTATATATTTGAGACATAACTAAAAAAAATGTTTTAGGATTATCTTGCGATGGTATGATAATGAACATTCTTTTAGTTATTTTTCGTATATAAATTATTTATAGTGAAAATCTTGTGTTTTTTGTTTTGTTTCTTAAATTATA
Source organism: Radix auricularia (assembly GCA_002072015.1). NCBI lineage: Eukaryota > Metazoa > Mollusca > Gastropoda > Lymnaeidae > Radix > Radix auricularia. The sequence continues at coordinate 134,365 of MUZC01000220.1, forward strand.
GATGTACTTTACAGCTCCTGTCTGAAAGCAACAATTGATTGCTATCAGTGACTTTATATATTATTATAACACTGTGTAACGGGATTTCACAGAATGCGAATATTTCCTGAGAAGTCTTCTGTTTACAGTATTCCGTTATCACCGGAGAGAAGCTCTATATTCTATATATAGCTCAACATACGTCTTTAGTGTTCCTTTTCTTTTCTTGGCCGCCATTACGGATGTAATCATAGATGACTGTATGCCTATTGATAGCGTACCACAAATGTCAAAACAAAGATTTTTTTATTTTTTTTACAATGCACGGGTGTTCTTTATTACAGAAAGGAAGGGGAATAGTAGATGGGGAACAGTATCTTTATCTTTGAAATCATATTTTAGTGTGCTGTACATTTTTTAAGGAACAACAATCTCTCAAATCTTTAACCGTTATTGATTGTCATGGTTGTATTTGAAGGGACTGTGGAAAGGACCAGATCAGCGTGATTTTGTTATAACCAATATCTTCTTATTGTTTGCTCCGTTATTTCCATTAAAAAATTTCTCTAATATTTACCAGAATGTTGTTTTTTTTCCCGTTTAACAACAAACTTGTTCAAACGAATCTGAAAAGAGATTAGAAATGGTCAATACTGCATGGCACTGTTTGATGCGAGGATCGATCCACTTTTACCGTCGTGTTTCTAATGAAAAACCAGCAAACATTGAGTTATCTCACAACATTGATTTCTTGTCCTCCTTTTAGAAAAAAAAAATCGTTCGGCAAAAAAAATGATAATTTTAATTTGAGCTCTGGTGGATTTATTAGCTGCAAATAATCTTAGAAACACGTTTGTGTTCTTAAAACTCAGGATGATGGCGTGAACGAAATTAATTTTTTGTTCTCCCTTAATAAAAAAATAAATAATTAGGCAATAATTACTTTATCTGCGGTAATTATGTTGTTTTTTAAAATAAAATGTACACCCTCCCTTTAAAAAAAAAGTTATTAAGAAGCATGGTACGTACGTCAACGTCACGTATTGACAGCTACGTTCAGTGGGCATGACCACCTTCAAGGTTATTCAATATGTTAGTGCCGTGAACAAGACGTACATAATTTATACTCTACAAACAATTTCCATCGGCCATCTACGTGTCCGGTGTCGGCCAACCGAGCATGAAGTCACGTGGACCAATAAGCGCATCCATGAGTTGTTTCCCTTCCCGTCGTGTCGTGGCGACGAGAATTTGGTCAAGACGGCAGACGACGGGTCGGGATCAGGAAAACGTGGCGGTGGTCGGGATTGAACAGATGAGGACAGCGTTGACCAAAAGTCAAGTCAATTTGTCACACGTTCCTCCCCGGTCTTACGGCATTTAGTCACCAGGCTTATCCGCGATCTCGGGGAGTCTGAGGGGAAGGGGGGGAGGAACAGCGCGGTCCAGGTTCATTTGTTCAAGGCAAGGTCAATTGGCTGATAGTTAATCCAAGAATACGTGAGTAGCGTGAGGCGCGTCAGGTATTTCTAAGTTCGTCTCAATTAATCATTTGTTTTTTCTTCTCGGTCAGATTTTACCAGATTTAACGTGGTTCGATTATCTTATTAATCGAAATAAATGGTCATAAGTATGCTATTTGATACAATGCGTACATTCTTTGTCAGCTCGTGCATAAATATTCTCTCAAAGACAATCATTTTTATAGCAGAACATGTTAACAGTAGACATTTTAAAGTACTGCGCAAGCGCACAGATTAGCCGTCATTATATGCTATGAAACTCGTCCCAGTTAATATGCATTAACTGATCACAGAAGGTGAGTCTACTTAATTGTGCTTTTAACGGTTTATAGTACCAAAAAAAACCCCTGAATTCTTGCATATTTCTAAATTCTAAATGTAATGTTAAGATCGTATCGCGTCTGGCGATTGTGGGGACGGGCTGATGATTTGATCACTAACTGTGACATGCATGATCAAATTAAGTGACAAAGTGTGTGACGTTGATGGAAGACGGGGACCAAAGTCGGCCAAAGAGGGTGGAGTCATTTACTGATGGCCTTTTAAATTAATAAACCTATTATCGATCACCGAAGTGTGTAGCTTTGTTGCCCGTGAGAGATTACAGAAACAAACGTCATTTATTGTCGTATGCTTATTTGTTGTGTATGTTAAAAGTCTGGCATCTATTAGTCTAGGTTAATTAGTTGCAATGACATATTGTTTCCTTCATTTTCCAACTTCTTTAGTCAACTCATTCTTTTCTACTGGAGAAAAAAGTTTCTGTGTGGAAAATCCGTGTAAGAGAGCGAACCAAACCAAACTGTTCGTTACAACATGATAAGTGTACATTTCTTTTAGAGCTTAGAGGCATTTTTGCAAGGTGTTAGAATACACTATTTCATGGAACACTCTTCTTCAAGCCATTTACATTTCTCAAACAAGCAGTGCGTTATGGTAGCGCTTCGTTCCACTTTGAGAACCATTGGCTCGATGTGGGATGTGGTGGTCGAGAGGTAGCGCTCTCGACTGTCATACCGATGGTCACGGGTTCGAATCCACACGAAGGTGAGGATTTGTTCTCGCGGCCTGAGGAGTCCCCGAGTCACCCAGCTCCGAATGGGTACCTAACTAGACAATAGTTAGGCGGCTGGGGTAATGCGTGGAAACCCTATAGCCGTGGCCTGTGACCGCTGCATCACTTGCCAACAGATCATCTCTCATGGTCTGTGGACACAATTATCTTCTGCATAGAAGGAGCGTCTGTATATCTAAGATAAGATAAGACATGACTAGCTTATCGCTGAGGTCGTTTGACTGTGTCCTGGTTCAGACACAACGGATGTCAACAAAGTCTTGTGACTCTGTTTAATACTACCAGGAAACTCACCCTCCACCTTCAAGTACCCGCACAGGACGTGGCAACAACCTCTTCTTCACAGGGGGGGGGGTTAATCCTTTTGTCTAACTTGGCTCTCTCCAACTCCCTGTACACATCTCAATCCCCTGTCTCTCTCTCTCTCTCTCTCTCTCTCTCTCTCTCTCTACACCCCTCTCTCTCTACACCCCTCTCTCTCTACACCCTTCTCTCTCTACACCCCTCTCTCTCTACACCCCTCTCTCTCTACACCCCTCTCCATCTCTTACTCTCATTGTATGTCTCTCTTTCCTGATTGATTCTGATTCGCACACTTATTGGCATTTACGTCTACAGTCTCCCGGCTCTTTCTCTCAAACACTCTTTTTTTCTCTCTACTGATTCTGGTATGCACACTGGAACAGTGTTTAGTCAGTTTAGTCTACACTTACTTCGACGTAGTAATTATCACATATTGAGGATTACGATCATTTAAAATATTTAGGCCTAGGGGTACGCTAATATGAGACTGTGTAAGTGTTAAAACTTGGTGTGTGATAACTTGATAGTAATTATACACACACACACACACACACACATATATATATATATATATATTGGGGCTGGGAAAAGTTTGATTATCGGGAAAATTTTAATCGATTAATTTCGATAAAATCTATATAACGTACATATAGATACCATTAAGTCCCGATTCATTAATTCGCGAAATAGGTTTAAGATACGGTAATTCTATGGCTCCCAAATTTTGTGAGGCAACACAGCAAATTGTTCTGCTGTGTAAGAAATTTATGAAGAAAAACCTTTTTGTTTACGTGCGCACGTCTAAATAAATAATAATAATGATGATAATAATGAAGGAAAAGAATGTAAGTGGGGAAAAAAATCATAGTTTGGATTTAAAATATTTCAGAAATATTTTCTTTAAATTTTAATTGAACACATTAATTTTAATCGATTAACATTTTTAGCGATTAATTGATTGTGCTAAATATTTAAGCATGTAACTTATTATATTTTTTAAACTATTTTTTTCTTCTTTTTTTCAACTTAAAATTGAAGGCTACTCTGTGATCCCGTGTACTTTCACTCCAATTTACTTTATTATTTGTGTGTTCTTGTGACACATTAGATCTAATTTTACTTTACACACATCAGAAATAGACAATGGAACATTTCGACATTGAACAAAGTTTAAATGACAAACTGGGGCGGAAAGGTTGATGTACGTTCACATGTGTGAACTCAGTGGATGACGTCACCCAATGCGTTTATTTTCGTGGCCCTAGAGTCTAGAGAAGGGACCGGGAAACCCTGGCTCGCGAGCCAGATGTGGCTCTAATGATAGCTGTTACTGGCTCTCAGAAAAACGTTCGATTATAAATTAAAGAAAAAAAAGAAAACGTTTATTCAGACTCCTTTTATCTACATATTAATTGCGTATTAAAAGAACAGCACACCAATGTTATTAAAAAGGATTCGGAGACACAATTATTGTGCTTTTATTGTGCTTTTATTGTGCTTTTATTGTGCTTTTATTGTGCTTTTACAGTTCAAATAACACATATTGCACAGGTTTATACTTGAATTTTAGTTTTAAACACAATTCTCGAAAAATTACTTTTCAAAATTTGTGGTGTTTATGGCTTTCACCGACAAAAAGTTTCCCGACCCCTGGTCTAGGGTGTATAAGTTTGACTATAGTTACGCACTCAGATAGCTGTTTATAGTTAGAACCAATGTTCGTTCCTTCCAAAGTTCGTTGGTCCTTGTGCAAAGTAAAAACAACTTGTGTGCAAAGTAAAAACAACTCGTGTGCAAAGTAAAAACAACTCGTGGGCAAAGTAAAAACAACTTGTGTGCAAAGTAAAAACAACTCGTGTGCAAAGTAAAAACAACTCGTGTGCAAAGTAAAAACAACTCGTGTGCAAAGTAAAAAAAAACAACTCGTGTGCAAAGTAAAAACAACTCGTGTGCAAAGTAAAAACAACTCGTGTGCAAAGTAAAAACAACTCGTGTGCAAAGTTGCACGGCATCCGCTTTGTGAGCAATATTTTACAAAATTTGCTCTTCGGTAATTCTTAATTTCTGCGTGTTGTGTGTCAAAAATATGCGCAGTTGCGCTGCCTGAAGTGAATATTGGTTGGAATCTACTGTGGATTTTCATCAATGTTTAAAATGTTGTGTTTGGTTGTCTGGAATAACAAGGCACAAAACCTCCAGCCACTGGATGACAAGACATTAGCGCCCGTGTGTCTCCACTGGATGACAAGACATTAGCGCCCTTGTGTCTCCACTGGATGACAGGACATTAGCGCCCTTGTGTCTCCTGGATGACAAGACATTAGCGCCCTTGTGTCTCCTGGATGACAAGACATTAGCGCCCTTGTGTCTCCTGGATGTCAAGACATTAGCGCCCTTGTGTCTCCACTGGATGACAGGACATTAGCGTCCGTGTGTCTCCATCATCCAAGCGATTATGCCTGTTTCCTAGACTAACATTAACTGAGTCAACAGTAACGATCAAGTTATTCCTTAAACACGTGTCATTACCTAATTCATTTTATTGGCCACTGTGGGGAAAATGGATTCAGTTGTGGGTTCTTTCCTTCTCAGTATGCTCTATAACGCTATTAAAAACAAGGACACGGGCGAATAACAGAGTAACGAAATGAAACAAAGCAAAACTTGCTTTCAATAATAATAATAATAATACCAAAAACTATTTTACACAAGGCCATTAACTTATGTCCAGTCTAAGCCACATTTTTTTTTGGAATGAATGTCTATTTTAAAATGTTCACCTCAGTGTAGGAAGTGACGTAAAATTGTGTGCATGTTGTCATAGAGATATAACTACTCCTCCCGAGCCAAACAACAGGTGTTGATTAAACCACTCCCAGTTGGTAATGATATTTCTGTACACTGCCAGTAAACGGTTCTTACCTATAAATTGATTATCGATTTGTTTAGACTTTAGAATCTTATTGTCTCTTTCTTGACCAGTTAGGTTCTTTAGTCTGACCCCCGTCCCCCAACACTCATTTTTGGCATGCCCTTCAACCGAAGTTGTAATTGCAGTATGACTTAATTACTTATATGAGTATGAACATTGAAATTTTGAGTATAGCACCAATGCCTTGTGTTAAAGTGTAGATATGACATTCGAATACGGCTTCAATTACTTGTGTTCAAGTGTAGGCTACACTATTCCAATACAGCAACCGATTCCTTGTGTTGATATGTAGGCTCTGGTATTCGATTACATCACCCATGCCTTCTGTTTACTTATAGGCTACTACGGTATTCGGTCATACTTATCCTAACAGTGTAAGGTGTACAGTATGCCATTAGTAACCCTTTCCCCATACCCTTACACATTCCAATCAATGCCGATGCCGTATAGTTAGAGAACACTGATGCATTAATTAATGACGGTTTGGCCCGTTATCCGATCAGAGCCCAGCTTCTTTGCCGGTACATCACGTGGTTACTTGAAGAATCGATAGAAATTTCATCAACAGAAATTCAGCGACTTAAATTTCACCGGCAGTATGGGCCTTTCTTTGTAGACAGACACTTTACATACAAAATGCGCCTTTTCGGGGACGGGTCGCCCATCTTACATGATAGTGCATACAATACAAATATATACACACATGATTGATATTGTAGATCAAACATATTCCAACAGATCTATGGCAACACTATACGATGATCTGATACAACGTAGGCGGGTTTGACCAAAACAAAACGAACAAACGCCGCGTAACAGACAATAATTTGTGTTAACTTTCCCCAGTTGGACAAGAATGATTGAACTAAATAATTAGATCAAATATTTACATCATGCAATGTGATGTGACCTTATCCGTATTTATAAATAAGATAAAACTTAAGGTGGAATCGTTGACCATCATTAACAAAGATGTAGGTCACGAACATCATTAACAAAGATGTAGGTCACGACCATCATAAACAAAGATGTAGGTCACGACCATCATTAACAAAGATGTAGGTCACGACCATCATTAACAAAGATGTAGGTCACGACCATCATTAACAAAGATGTAGGTCACGACCATCATAAACAAAGATGTAGGTCATGACCATCATAAACAAAGATGTAGGTCACGACAATCATTAACAAAGATGTAGGTCACGACCATCATTAACAAAGATGTAGGTCACGACCATCATTAACAAAGATGTAGGTCACGACCATCGTTAACAAAGATGTAGGTCACGACAATCATTAACAAAGATGTAGGTCACGACCATCCTTAACAAAGATGTAGGTCACGACCATCATTAACAAAGATGTAGGTCACTTGATATATAAGTACTAGCTTTTATTGCTAATTCGTCTGGCTTTTAAGAAAAAAATTCTGATGATGACGCACGCTTCTCGTTCAGTGTTTTGTTGTTTTCTTTTTCAAACAGGGTTTTACGCATTGAGATTTTTGGCTTGTCATCGCTGTGTTTACACATTGTGTTGTGTCATTGAAGGGTTCGCATTGTTGCAATATATTGTCTTCCTGTTGTTGCATATATGGCACATGGTATAATACTAAAAGTCTAAAATTGAAATTGCGGGTAGGCAACTCGGTCAGTGTATGGATATTGTTGTGTGTGAGGGCAGGGGGGGGTGGTAGTGCTCAAGCTTATGCCACCATGTGAGTGTTGTCACGATCAGCCATTGTTAGTCCAAACCTGATTACGCTGATATGGACTCTCCTTTACGTTGTTTGTTGAGACATAACATACAAGTAAAAGATGCGCTGATCCAGGCCGTCAACAATGCTATATCTATATGTTGAAAATGTATGTATATATGCTATTAAACATGGAATGTAAGTCCTGTTGGGCCTTTACATACTCTCTTGAAGTAAATCATATATATATGTATCTAAAAGCCTGATTGAAGTCTTACCCATATTTTTTCCTATTGATTGATCATTTGATGGCAATGGAAATTTATAAAATTTCTGATTTCCGATCAATAACATGAAGAAATTTTTTAAAATGTAAAAATTGATTGTTGGTAATATCTTCAGCAACGTCAGATCACATTCTTTGATTCATACATCAAAATACGCTTAAAATAATGGGTTTTCATTTCAAGATGTCTTACACTTACATGGCGGATTTACGACAAAATACGTCTTAACGGACTTTCGACTTAATTCTTCATACGTCTTTAAGATAGGGTTTAGCGTGTCTTTCTTGCATGCATTTATAGACATGCATTTTAGATAGATTCAATTATTTCTAGTTTATACCGCTGGTAAGTTGCACCTAATTCCCTTGAGTTTGGCTGGTAGACAAATATCGGCCTGCCTTACTACCATTTTAGTTTGACGTGCAGCTTTCTGCTTCGATGTTAGAGCTATATAAGGATTCATTCCATAGTTATGGCAACTCGTAATTGGTCATATATATAGAGAACTGTGTCAGTTGACTCCGCCCTGATGAGATAACATGCCAAACGATATTATTGATACTGAATGACTGTTGACTTCAAGGGGTAGTCACCGGTATGACGTCAATACTTGCACCCGGCGGGGTTAAAACTTGTGCTGGAAATAGCGCATGTCGCCAAGAAAAGAACAACTCTTGCCTTTAACCCATCCCCTGAACGGGACGCTCACTTGTTGACAACCTCACGACAGGAGCGCCAACTGCCAACGTGGGATTCACTTTGAATAAATGATGTGGATTCTCTAAGACACAACTATCCAAAGAAATAGAAGGTGGTCGTTGGGATTAATTCCTTACTCGGTACGTACTCTCATACATTCACAATCATACAGATTTGATCTAACGGCCTTTGAATACTTGTATTTCAATCTGGAAACGACACCGTTAAAAGTTATGACTTATGACTGAACTTAGGAGATATTTTAATCAGTCCCCGAACTAGTCGTGTCACTCATGAATCTGGAGATCTGAGATATTAGGCTGTGTGTGTTACTTAGCGTGAACAAGATCCTGCAACGACAGCAGCTCATTTCTTTGAGGAAGTAAATCATTTATCAATTTAACAATTTAGATTTGATCAAAATGACATGACGTATTAAGAAACGTATTTTACTAGTGTCTTGTAAAGTACAGACTAGAGAAACAATTGAACACCAGTACGGCTATGTGCGGAAGGCAGTCGAGTCCTTGTCACTTTGATGGCGTGTAGTCGCATGCATCTTATGCGCGAGGACTTTTCATATCAGACTCTATCTAACCTCATGCAATCTGAACATCCACAGACTGATACAATCCTAAACAGATGTATACAATAATAACGAGCGATTTTATAAGGATTTAACGTTATTATATACATTAAATAAAGAGAGTATTTAGAATTAATAAACAAGCTAAAAGATAGCACAAAGAGAGACTTTGAGCTATACAATTTGTTGTGAAACTCCTATGTCTTCTCTTAAATAGCATGTCTATTTTAGCACCACTCATGTGTGTCAACCCGCTGACCAGTGACCAGGTTACCTGGAAATGTGAACATGTCAGTCAGGGAAAACATGGCCACCTCCTCAACGTGTTGGCAGAGTTCAGATCATTCTTATTTATATAGTCTGTGGCTTGGTACATTGACATTGTCTAGCACCGGTACTGTACACACGCCTGCACGGACGTTATTCTAAACATATTTACATTTGACTAGGTACGAGTTACTTGTTAACTGCTGTCATCTTCATTGAGTGGCATCTTTGATATTATGTACATCCGTCACGTTATATTGAACTAGGACCGGGGTGCGCAACCTATGGGCTTTTGCCGGCCGCATGAAATTTAAAAATTGCTTTTGCAACGGCCGCCAAAAAATTTTCACTGAAAACGAAACGGACACTATCAAAAATTTACCTCTCGTAATAGTCAACGTGATATAAAAATGATATAATCATAATGTATTGTAGGTAAACACAGTGCTTTTTTACAAACAAAAACATTTCCATCGATATTCTCTTCATTTCTACTTTATTGAATATTGTCATGTAAACCTAACACCATGTCACGCACGTACAGCATGAGTATATTTTTAAGTGGCATTAGTACACTGAGAACACAATAATTGAATAAGTGATAAGCTGCTTCACTAACACTGTCCATGTAACTTAGCAGTCCAGAGTCCAGAAATTAGTGGCTGCCTTGCTCTTGGATGTTTGCCGAGAGTCGCGCAAAGTCCCGGCACTCGATGGAGATCATAAGCCGTATTCCTGACGCCAGATTGGTGTACTCCAGTTGGGTTCGATATTTATTCTTGAGATATTTCATTCATGAAAATGTCGCTTCGCACATGTAAGTGTTTCCTAACAGGACTACTGAGTTTCTTGCGATTTCGCGAAGTTTGGGATACCATAGCTACTTTCCATATCTCCAGTAGATCGCTTTTTTTCTTCATTAGCGGCGCATTATGTTTTAGTTCGATCAGCTCCATTTAGACATCCAATCGCGCTCTTTCTGTGTCAACGAAATGTGGAGAAGCAAACAGGCTCATATTTTCTGAGATTTTGTCGAAATCCGGAAACGTTCTGCAAATTTCATTAAAACAGCGCTTCGAGGACGCCTGAAAAGGAAGTAGCCGGAATTTCGTCTCTTCTGTTTTCATGGCTCTCGATTAGAGCGGTGAGTTGCGGGAAATAATAGAGATTGAGATGTTTGTTGGATATAGATTTGTAGCAGACGACATTTGTCACAAAAATTTAGGTTTAGAATTACAACAAAAAATCTCAGCAAAAACAAGAGTCGAATGTCTTCAATCAGTTTCGGGTTTTTAACTACACAATGTATTGTAATTTTTTGTAGCAATTTATTGTTGGTAACAAAATGCCACGGAAAGCAATATATTATAAAAATTATATAATATGAAATAGAATACTAACACGTCCGCAATTGGGGCGTGGAATAGGTTGCCAGAATAAAACAGGAAGCCTAACAATTTATGAACATTTAAAACTTTAATAAGAACGCAGGATTAGACACAAACTGTGGATAAGCTTTGGGCCCGAAAGTCGTCAGTATTGCAGGAGCGTCTGTAACAGATAAGAATAGAGATTTCATTATGTAATGTATGCGATGAAATGTCTGCCTGTGTGTGTTTGGGCTTTTAAATTGAATTCATAAGATAATTATGCTCAGCCGGGTTTTGAAGTTAATGACAGTTCACGAGGTGCTGGAACACATGCCGGATGCGTGTCACAGAACGCTTGGGTGGCGGCGGTGATGAGATCAGGGGACTGACTAGTGCTTGGTGGTCGTTGTGTACCGTCAACAGAGCGCGTCAGGTAGCAGGTTGAACTATGGAGGGGGTGGGGGTGGCTGTGTGTGGGAACTAGACCATGATGTGTGTTGGGACGTGCTGTGCCTAAGTGATGTGCGTTGTAATAAACTTTCAAGGCGTGCTCGCCAATGTCAATGTTCCATTCTCACGGGAGTCAAATTTGTTGGTGATGTTTGAACTGTTACCAAGGTTTTAGCTGGTTTCTGTGTGAATGTGATCATTATTTTAGTTCTTCGGACACTTTGGACTTTGGTATTTCCGGAGCTGGAACTGGAAGTGTTTTCTCCATAGAGAAAGTTGTGTCAGGTACATTGTTAATATGTAGTGAAAAGTATAAAGCCAAAGATGTGAATTTTTGAATATCTCTCAATCTCCCTCCCTCCCTCCCTTCTCTCTCTCTCTCTCTCTCGTTTAATTACAGTACTGAGCAATGTTTCCTTAAAGATATGTGGCCGAGGTCACGCAGCAGTTTAGAATTACCGCGCAGAAAATTTTGAAATATATTATTAAAAAATGGGTGCCGAACAACTTTGCACACGAGTTTCTTTACTTCCATACGAACCTTAGGGAGAACATTGGTATATAGTGATTTATTTATCACACTTACCCAACCCCTCCCCTCAATCCATAAAGCTTCCTACTATGTGCTCACTTTGGTCTGTGGGCTCTATTTGAGACAAGATTAAATGCCTTATTCATATTGTTTAATGCTGAAAGTAAGGGTAGGTTAGTACGCATAGGTGTACGGCCTCACTGGTGGCCCATGTCCATGGTGCTCCATGGTTCCAGAGCCGAATGTGGCTTTTTGAGGGCTCAGATTGGTTTTTAAGGGGCCGTCTATAAATGAAGTCACGCGATTTCGGCTGATTTTTACCCCCCCCCCCGTCACATGTCGTCACAAAAACGTATACCCCCCCTCCAACATGATCTCACAAAGCGTTAACCCCCTCCCCCAACTCTTAAAAGCGGTATTTTATTTCTGAAAATGAGCACGTTTCAAATCCCTTTCTTGTCATTGAGTATGTTTTTACTGTTAGGTTGCACTTAAAGATCGTAACACGCGTGAAGCTCATGTAAAACGTCATGAAATAAATTGTTAAAATCAAATATTTAATTGGAACTTATTGCTCGTTTTGATGTGACGTCACATTTCAACACCCCCTCCCCCTCAGCACACTCCGTCACAAACGGTCGACCCCCTCCCCCCTTAGGTGCGTGACGTCATTTTTGGAGTGCCCATATCTCTACAATAACATTGGAACGATCACCTCTACAGCCGCCTTTCAAAGTTGTTTTTTTTAAAGTTTTAGCAGTCCTACTTTCAAAGGTTGTTGATAAGCAGCAAAGAGTATGTCGTCGTTATGACATGCCTTATCATGAAGCCACTCCCCCAGGTTTAAATCAAGACTCCAAAAGTCTGAGAAATGTTGATGCTTCTGGGAAAACTCAGAATATCGTACTATATATAACTCTTGATGCCTCGTTTGTGTTGATCTGTTTATAGGGCATGACCTACTTAGGCTGACTGTACAATCCACCAACTCATTAATCAGCATTGTCTAATACCATGCAGCTGTTGTCAACAGTCTATCTAACGACCATCGATCGATTTGACCTGGGTTAACACAACAATGCACTACTCGTATTTTGAAAGGTTAAATCTTTGAGAGGGTGTACAGGTCGGCTGTGATAAAGTTTTAGGAGTTGGTGGTTTACGTACACATTTTATGGATTCGGTCATAACACCTGGAGCTGTTAAATGGTGTTGTGATGTGAGGCATGTTATTAGCGTCTTAATGTTTCCGTTATTCCTCTATTGTTTTTTTGTGGTATGTCAATCTGTCGCTAAGTACGCCCGACATTGAAACTACATTTGGACATTTGAAGTCGGTAAATTTATTCGTCTACCAAGTCCAAGGGCAGAGCTTGTGTCTTGACTCTATTGTTGCATACTGACATTCTTGTTTTACTTTGAAATCATTGAAATCACATTTATACACTCATAGATCTTTGATGGTTTTTTTGTTTTTGTTTTTAGCGCATTTTCGAGAAGTCGAATGCGCTATTGCACCCGTTTTCTCCGTCCGTCCGTCCGTCATCACCCTTGATCTCAGCATCCATAAGTCCTAGACCCATGAGGTATATATGTTTTTTGTATGTCCTGACCTGCCATTTGTGCATCAACACTCAGTTACTCGATCCGTTAAAAAAACCCGTTAAAACTACCAAAAAATATTTCGAATCGAGAGGTAACACTAGCGCAGGGAACGGCCGCCATTGCCGGAAGTCGAATACATAGCATTTCAAGCATTGAAGAGTGGTGCGAAAGCGTGCAAAAGAATTATTTTTTTTTTTTAGTTGACGTCATTAGAATATGTGTAAAAGTTTAGAGAGTTTTACGTCATTATTTGTGGTGACTTGTAGTTAGATTAAAGAGAAAATAAAACTTTTTAAAATGTAAAGAAATGACTTTTAAATAAAAAAAAATGTCAGGTATATTCATTACACAAGAAAATTCATAAAAATATGTCTAAAAACTGAACACAATTACTGATAACTACATAATGCTGATATCTAACATAAGTACTGATACATAATACGAAAATGCGCTAACACGTCCTGAGTTCCAATAGGGACCAGGCTTAACATGATTTTTTTGTTTTGTTTTGTGTGTGTGTTGCTTTTCTCTATCCCCCCACCCCAAATGTGTTAATGTGAGTGCGTGTGTGGGTGAGCCCAATGTTTCCCCTCTCAGACTGTTGTGTTCTTAAAAAAAAAACAACTGTATACATAATAACATGTAATCAAGTTTTTTTTCCCCTCTATTGGTCCAGGTTTGTTATTAGAAGGTATAAAGTCTTGAGTTGCCCGTTTGTCTTAACAGACTGAGATTTGGATTATGTTATAAGAACTTTGAAAACCTAAATCTGCTAAATCTGTCATGGATTACATAGATGACCTGTGGTGCACCTTTCATATTTTCAGTGGTAAGTTGTCTTATAAAACATATCACATCCTGCCCACTTTTGTTGTTAAAACAGAATCTATAATAATATTTACTCTAATTTTTTTTTACATTAAGAGTGAGTGTTATTACAGCCCTCACAATGCTGATGACAAGGTTGATATAACTTAAGACTGTCCATTTAATCCAATAAAATCCATATTTGAGATAAGCATTGTTACTTTTATTGTTGCTTGAAAGGGACACACACCAAACAGCTTGGACTTATACCAGCCACCTTGCACTTATACCAGTCACCTTGCACTTATACCAGTCACCTTGCACTTATACCAGCCACATTGCACTTATACCAGTCACCTTGCACTTATACCAGTCACCTTGCACTTATACCAGCCACATTGCACTTATACCAGCCACATTGCACTTATACCAGCCACCTTGCACTTATACCAGCCACCTTGCACTTATACCAGCCACATTGCACTTATACCAGCCACCTTGCACTTATACCAGCCACATTGCACGTATACCAGCCACATTGCACTTATACCAGTCACCTTGCACTTATACCAGTCACCTTGCACTTATACCAGCCACTTTGCACTTATACCAGCCACCTTGCACTTATACCAGCCACCTTGCACTTATACCAGTCACCTTGCACTTATACTAGCCACTTTGCACTTATACCAGCCACATTGCACTTATACCAGTCACCTTGCACTTATACCAGTCACCTTGCACTTATACCAGCCACTTTGCACTTATACCAGCCACATTGCACTTATACCAGTCACCTTGCACTTATACCAGTCACCTCGCACTTATACCAGCCACTTTGCACTTATACCAGCCACATTGCACTTATACCAGTCACCTTGCACTTATACCAGCCACATTGCACTTATACCAGCCACTTTGCACTTATACCAGCCACATTGCACTTATACCAGCCACCTTGCACTAAAGCCGACTTTTTTGGACAAAATCTTGGGGGAAAATATTACAATCTGGTCATGGGGGTTTATGAATTGTACATTGAATATCGTTGTTGTTGTAGAGCATCAAGTTTTTTGTCTACATTCTACAAGATTCGACAGCTCTACCAGAAGCTATAAAATATAATTAAACATCGGCACTTACCTTATTTATTCATTTTATTTATTTTTGTAAATGTTTTAGTTACTTGTTTTACAAATATTTTTTTCACAACAAATTTTAATGTACACACTTTTGCCACTGTTTATTAAAGTAGAAAAAAAATACCTGTAACTCTTGGGGTCAGTTTACAAGCGGGTGACAGACTTTCTATGCTGTTGTCTACCAAAAGAGAGAGGGGGGGTTAGGCTTATGAACAAATAGGCTATAGGACGAGTATATACTGTAATTCTTAAGTTAATATTTTAAATTCTGTCCACAGCGTGGCATGTCCGATAACCCAAGAAACATGTTAAGTATCTAAAGCAAGGACAAGAAGTCAGAACTCAAGATGGCAACAAAGATAAAAGCTCTACAGATGTGGTGCCGCAAGATGACAGAGGGCTATCCCAATGTTGATATAGCCAACTTCACCACTTCTTGGAGGGATGGCATGGCTTTCTGTGCTCTTATTCATCGCTTCAGGCCAGATCTCATGTAAGTCAGCTTATTGTCAGTGTACATTTAGACATACAAGTAGGTCTGAAATATAAACAGCTGTGTAAGACACTACTAGAGCTAATAGGGTTTGTGCTGGATGTGTAATGTGCATTGAACAAGTGGTGGTAAACATAATCATGATTTGCTAGCTATAATAATCACAATAATCATGTCTATTCTTATAAGTTATTATTTAGAATATAACATAGCTGTATGAGCTGGAAGTGCTCAGAATATAACATAGCTGTATGAGCTGGAAGTGCTCTGAACATAACATAGCTGTATGAGCTGGAAGTGCTCTAAACATAACATAGCTGTATGAGCTGGAAGTGCTCAGAATATAACATAGCTGTATGAGCTGGACGTGCTCTGAACATAACATAGCTGTATGAGCTGGAAGTGCTCTGAACATAACATAGCTGTATGAGCTGGAAGTGCTCAGAATATAACATAGCTGTATGAGCTGGAAGTGCTCAGAATATAACATAGCTGTATGAGCTGGAAGTGCTCTGAACATAACATAGCTGTATCAGCTGGAAGTGCTCTGAACATAACATAGCTGTATGAGCTGGAAGTGCTCTGAACTCTGAATATAACATAGCTGTATGAGCTGGAAGTGCTCTGAACATAACATAGCTGTATGAGCTGGAAGTGCTCTGAACTCTGAACATAACATAGCTGTATCAGCTAGAAGTGCTCAGAATATAACATAGCTGTATGAGCTGGAAGTGCTCAGAATATAACATAGCTGTATGAGCTGGAAGTGCTCTGAACATAACATAGCTGTATGAGCTGGAAGTGCTCTGAACATAAGTGACCTCTGTGGGTGAGAGATGATTGAAGGATGTGACACTTTAAAATGACAAGAACAAATTAGAAATGGTATCATGTGACCCAGAGATGAGACCCATCCAATGGCTTGTTTGGCAGTCCATTAACTGAGCTCAAAGTAGTTGTAAAGACATGGAAATGGGATCTATATTACCACAACAGTCAATTATCCTCGACCTACTTAGGGGGAAAGGCTAGCAGCAATATTGCTTTAGCAGTAACTTTATTTTACCTGTAAATAATTTGTTGAGCTATGCACTCAGGGTAATTAACAGAGAAGAAGAAATCTATAATAAGCCAAGGGTCATGTTAAACTATTGGTCATGTTTAACTATTTGTCATGTTTATATATTGGTCATGTTTAACTATTGGTCATGTTTAACTATTGGTCATATTTAACTATTGGTCATGTTTTGCCATGTCGTGTGTGTATTTTGTTAGATAATTTTTAGCGCATTTTCGAGAAGTCAAATGCGCTATTGCACCCGTTTTGTCAGTCCGTCCGTCATCACCCTTGATCTCAGCATCCATAAGTCCTAGACCCATGAGGTATATATGTTTTTTGTATGTCCTGACCTGCCATTTGTGCATCAACACTCAGTTACTCGATCCGTTAAAAAACCCCGTTAAAACTACCAAAAAATATTTCGAATCGAGAGGTAACACTAGCGCAGGGAACGGCCGCAATTGCCGGAAGTCGAATACATAGTTTTTCAAGCATTGAAGAGTGGTGCGAAAGCGTGCAAAAGAATTAGTTTTTTTTTTAGTTGAGTCATTAGAATATGTGTAAAAGTTTAGAGAGTTTTACGTCATCATTTGTGGTGACTTGTAGTTAGATTAAAGAGAAAATAAAATTTTTTAAAATGTAAAGAAATGACTTTTAAATAAAAAAAATGTCAGGTATATTCATTACACAAGAAAATTCATAAAAATATGTCTAAAATCTAAACACAATTACTGATAACTACATAATCCTGATATCTAACATAAGTACTGATACATAATACGAAAATGCGCTAACACGTCCTGAGTTCCAAAAGGGACCAGGCTTAACATGATTTTTTTTCTTCTGGGTGTATTACTGGCAAAGTTTCTATGTTGTATTATAATATATTTTGAAATATGGCCATAATATGGCCATGAATAATAAACACTAAATAAAGATAGTTTTAGAGCATTTCACTGTAAGCAAGCTTCACACCAGATCAGTTTTGATACAGAGATGAAGCTGGATGGGAAAAAAAGGGTTGGGTGTCATTTTAGTTCCATGAGCTCTTTGCATCTTAGCTTTTAGCATTTTTGTACATTGCAGGGTTACTTCAGCAATGTTTTACTCAAATTTATGGGAGTTTGTTCAGGCAGATCCAGCTGTATTTTTAAAATAATATATTTTAGGCTCTACATTTGAGTATTCAGACATGCTTTTATTTTCTAACTATGAATGTTTTTTTGTTTTCTTCCCCCAGAGACTTTGAAGCTCTGTCTTCTGAAAATGTTTATGACAACTGCAAGATGGTGAGTTGAATGGAGCTAACAGAATATTCTAACAGCTTGTATAAACTTATGACTTTTTGGGGGGTTAAAGCAGTGATTTCATGTAAAATAACAAATAGTTACATCAGCGGCTGGGTAGCGAGGTCAATAGTGCGCTCATCTCACAAGCTGAGTGGCGTGGGATCGAGCAGACGCAAAGCCACAATAAAAATGTTGATGAATGCCTATTGCTATAACAAGTCCTCCGCTGACCTGGAGAGGAGATGGGCACCGCCAAGGTCCACTAAGCCCCGAGAAAGTTCTAATGGAAACATTAGAACCTCTTACGACCATTCTCTTATTGTGCAGCCAAACAATGGAATTCTCTCTCTACTATTACACATCCGTAGTATTTCAACTACTAAGTCTTTCAAGACTGTACTTAAGACACATCTTTTCAATATTTATTTTCAAAATTAATGAAACAACATTTCTTTTATTGATCAAAGTAGCTGATGTATAACATATTGTCATTTATGTAGTTAGTATGATATGAATGTTTATTTCATTAATATATGTATGTTATTATCTCCATGTAAAGCGCTGTGAGCCCGGCTCCTTGTTGGGTTACAGTGCTGTATAAATTATCAATTTATTATCATTATTATTTTAAAAATATCATGTGAGGACCTTCCTTGTATCAAGTGATGAAAGCAATGCTTCAAAGATCTCAAAAACTTGTACTTTCTACAGATCTGGGCAGTTAGGTTAAACTTTTACTGTTCTTGTATGGCAGCTTGGTTAAACTTTCAGATATCTCTTCTTGTATGGCAGCTAGGTTAAACTTTCAGATATCTGTTCTTGTATGGCAGATATCTGTTCTTGTATGACAGCTAGGTTAAACTTTCAGATATCTGTTCTTGTATGGCAGCTAGGTTAAACTTTGAGATATGTGTTTTTGTATGGCAGCTAGGTTAAACTTTCAGGTATCTGTTTTTGTACTGCAGATATCTGTTCTTGTATGGCAGCTAGGTTAAACTTTCAGATATCAGTTTTTGTATGGCAGCTAGGTTAAACTTTCATATATCTGTTCTTTTATGGCAGATATCTGTTCTTGTATGGCAGATATCTGTTCTTGTATGGCAGATATCTGTTCTTGTATGGCAGATATCTGTTCTTGTATGGCAGATATCTGTTCTTGTATGGCAGATATCTGTTCTTGTATGGCAGATAT
>MUZC01000220.1:154069-188390 GCA_002072015.1 Radix auricularia
TGTTCTTGTATGGCAGATATATGTTCTTGTATGGCAGATATATGTTCTTGTATGGCAGATATCTGTTCTTGTATGGCAGATATATGTTCTTGTATGGCAGATATCTGTTCTTGTATGACAGATATATGTTCTTGTATGGCAGATATCTGTTCTTGTATGGCAGATATCTGTTCTTGTATGGCAGATATATGTTCCTGTGTGAGAAGTTGTAATTCAAATGGCACTAGATCTGATTCTATCAAGTAAAACTTTGAACAAACAGATGTGACAT
Organism: Radix auricularia; assembly: GCA_002072015.1. Taxonomy (NCBI): domain Eukaryota; kingdom Metazoa; phylum Mollusca; class Gastropoda; family Lymnaeidae; genus Radix; species Radix auricularia. The sequence goes on from MUZC01000220.1 coordinate 154,341, forward strand.
TTAGACTATAAATAACCAACCTTTAAAGGCCATGATTGCAAGAGTGACATTATGGCATTGCTGGTGGCACAGATACTTAGTGTGAAGATAGGGAATGTAAAACTGAGTGGACAATTTAAAATGTGTGGCGAAACATCAATCTATTTTTGTAGCTTTTGGCAGCTTAGACTGTTGTGCTCACACACATTGTGTACACCATACACCAAACACATTGCTGCACACACCTTACACCTAACACATTGTGCACACCTTACACCTAACACATTGTGCACACCTAACACATTGCTGCACACACCTTACACCTAACACATTGTGCACACCTTACACCTAACACATTGTGCACACCATACACTTAACACATTGTGCACACCATATACCTAACACATTGTGCACACCTTACACCTAACACATTGCTGCACACACCTTACACCTAACACATCGTGCACACCATACACCTAACACATTGTGCACACCATACACCTAACACATTGTGCACACCATACACCTAACACATTGTGCACACCATACACCTAACACATTGTGCACACCTTACACCTAACACATTGATGCACACACCTTACACCTAACACATTGATGCACACACCTTACACCTAACACATTGCTGTGCACACCTTACACCTAACACATTGCATAATATCTTACAATTTTTTTCTTTAAATAACAATAAATAGTGCCTATAGCAGCAGTGGCCAGACCTGTAGTTAGAATACATAGAAATAGTTAAAAGCCACATTGAAGCACTATGGGTCATTAAACGTGGCTTTGAAATTTTCCAGTAACCCTTGAACATATCTTTCATAAAGTGTAAGTGAGCCAACATATCTTTCATAAAGTGTAAGTGAGCCACAATGTGAACATGGAAGAGCTGCATGCGGTTTGCCACACTTGGGATACAGCATCCTGAATGATACATTAATTTTTGTTATTAAGGCTTATAAATTTAAATAATTTCAGAATTTTAATGGTAGGTTGAGATTTCTACAATGATTGGTAGAGATACACGATATTTTAAAAAAAAAACTGTTAGATTCCAATATATTTGGTATGGTTTATTAGGGCGGTGAGTGGTTTATTAGGGCGGTGAGTGGTTTATTAGGGCAGTGAGTGGTTTATTAGGGCGGTGAGTGGTTTATTAGGGCGGTGAGTGGTTTATTAGGGCGGTGAGTGGTTTATTAGGGCGGCGAGTGACTCCTATGCTCAGACAATGTCTCATGGCACCACCCAGCAGATGGAGCAGGTTGCCCAGGTGTTAGCAGACAATGTCTCATGGCACCACCCGGCAGATGGAGCAGGTTGCCCAGGTGTTAGCAGACAATGTCTCATGGCACCACCCAGCAGATGGAGCAGGTTGCCCAGGTGTTGGCCAAAGTTTTTAAGAGTGTAATCTCAAGCTTCCAGAATATGAGATTAGATAAGCTATGATTTACTCCAATTTTTAAAATTTTAATTTCAAGCTATGAACATGACTTTGACTTATGACTTGAATAACGATTTGATTTATGTTTCCACACATCAGGCGTTTGAGATAGCAGAGAAAGAGCTGAATATCCCAGCATTCCTAGAAGCTGATGATATGGCGAGGCTCAAAGTTCCAGACAAGCTTAGCGTCATCACATACGTATCTCAATATTACAACTATCTACATGCCCTTCCTCAATGTGAGTTCTTTGTGTGTCTAATGTGAGTTCTTTGTGTGTCATATGTCAGTTCTTTGTATGTCTGTAAGTTCTTTGTGTGTCTGTCAGTTCTTTGTGTGTCTAATGTCAGTTCTTTGTGTGTCTAATGTCAGTTCTTTGTGTGTCTAATGTCAGTTCTTTGTGTGTCATATGTCAGTTCTTTGTATGTCTGTCAGTTCTTTGTGTGTCTAATGTCAGTTCTTTGTGTGTCTGTCAGTTCTTTGTGTGTCTTATGTCAGTTCTTTGTGTCTAATGTCAGTTCTTTGTGTGTCTGTCAGTTCTTTGTGTGTCTAATGTCAGTTCTTTAAGTCTAATGTCAGTTCTTTGTGTGTCTAATGTCAGTTCTTTGTGTGTCTAATTTGAGTTCTTTGTGTGTCTAATGTCAGTTCTTTGTGTGTCTAATGTCAGTTCTTTGTGTGTCATATGTCAGTTCTTTGTGTGTCATATGTCAGTTCTTTGTATGTCTAATGTCAGTTCTTTGTGTGTCTCATCACCATACTCAATTTTCTAGCCAATTTCTTGTTTGGTCAGTCAAAGTAATACTTTTATAAAAACTCCCAGACCAAATTTCTGTTTGTTTCTTGATGTTTAAACATCTGATTTAAAATTATAAAATCCAATTGAAACTAAAAATACCCAATATGATTTTTATAAACTGAATTAATTGCCATGATTATTTTAATCTTTATTTATATAAAAAATCATAAAAAACGTTTCAAAATTTTGAAAAATCCAATACCGAATTTTTTTCAAATCTAATTAATTTTTTTAAAATTTGTTTTTTTAAGGTGCAAATTAGTTTTTATTAACCCAACATTTACTTTTATTCTAAGCCCATCTTCTTACCCACATTGTGTGCGGGTTTGTTGATGTTTATATAAATATTAAATATTTTGTAGCTTTAATATGAATGAATGAGCTAAGTTAATATCGCCTGCTTATAAATTAATCTTATAATTTTGTTTATGCATTAATTCACTATTAATGTTTTAGGCAATGTTTAACTATATCAACATTATTTGGATTAAGATTTTTTTGGTTACTATTTCAAATGTTGTTAGGCTAAGAAATCTTACATGTTTACACTTACCTCTCTTAATCTCACATATTTAGACTTAAATCTCTAAATCTCACATATTTAGACTTAAATCTCTTAATCTCACATATTTAGACTTAAATCTCTTAATCTCACATATTTAGACTTAAATCTCTTAATCTCACATATTTAGACTTAAATCTCTTAATCTCACATATTTAGACTTAAATCTCTTAATCTCATCACAGTGGGTGGACCAGGTGTAAGAGAAAAAGTTTCCACTAAAGTTACATCAGGTGTGAAACGGCCACCAGATGGAGACACTTCTCAGGCTCCGACTTCCAAAAAGTCAACTACAGACGCAACTAAGGAAAATGAAAAATCTGTGAGAAATTTGAGTGATGAAACATTCATTGAAAACTATGACATTTAGTATGTTTAAGAAATCATGTGTAGAAAGTAAATATTTGTGTTAAGACACTTTTAAGTCTTGAAATGTTATGGTGGGTGAATGAATATTAGTCTTTCAATAAATCAGAGATATTTTTTTTTAAAAAATTTTTTGTTGTTCCTGTTGAACTATTGATCTAAAATATTTTTTTTTGACCTCTTCAGACACAAGACAAGAGTTTAAGTGGATCACTTGGGGACAGGTGTGGCATCTGTCGAAACAAGGTCTACTTACTAGAGCGCCACATCGAAGGGGGCAAGCTGTACCACCGTTCATGTTTCCGCCACAGCGAACTGTCCCCCACCAGCAAGGTGTACACAAGATCCCCTTTCATGTCCCCGTCACTAAGCACGGAGACCCCACCGAGCCCTGCACACCTATCCAGTGAGGTAAGAGCAGGTGTTGGTGATACCCTTGAACAGAAGGCTCCTAATGTTCACCAAAATGTCTCCAATTCCAGAGCCGAGCCATCTGTTGCTAAGAAAAATGAACTGGCAGGGATGAAGCACTCTCTGGCTGAGCCTGACAGAGAGGACAGTAAGAAATCCAAAATTCAGGCCAAAAGTGCAGCAGTTATTAAGCAGAAACTCGAGAGCCTCAAGGCTAAGTACACAACAGAGACTAATGACAAAGTAAGTGAGAAGAGTTTTCCATTGTCTAGTAAAGAGGCACACAGATTAGACAAGAGGAAAGCTGAAATTCTCTCAGCTGAAAAGACTGAAGAGACTGCATCTAAAGGCAACAAACGAAATATCCCTCTTATTTTTCAGCAGAAAGAGGTAGAAAGTTCCTCAAGCGTCCAGACAAAGAGCATTTCATCGGCCTCAGCCTCTAAAATTCCAACATCTCCATCTTCAGGCAATCATACAACTGGAGCCACGTCCAGTGGTTTTAAAAGTGCGGCACCCAGTACTTCAGCCAAAGTAACTCTTGCCGCTGATCAGGATCCTGACGTTTTGGCCAAAGACAAACTGGCCAATGAGAAAGCCAAACCTGATACTCACACCAAAGAGAACAAACTTAACCCAGTGGGTAAAAAAGACACTTTGATTAGTGATCTCAGTAATGCCAGATCCAAACTGGCAAGTGTTGAGGCAAGCAAAAGTTCAACTCCAACTGCCAAACCCAGGGGCAATGCTGTCAATTTGCTTGCTGATGTGCCTTCCACACAACATACTGTGGACAGCCCCAGCAGCAAGTACGGCCAGCCAAAGCCAGCACCTCGCAAAACAGTGGCAGCGACACCAGAAAAAAAGAGTGGCCCAGAAAGACCAAAAGATCTTCCAACAGTCAAGAATCCAACAGAGCTTGTTAACAAAACAACACCTAGCCCGTTGTCACCTCCACCACTGCCATCTTCACAGCCCCCACCCTTTCCACTTACCTCCCCTGCATCCACTCCCTCAGGGGAGGTCAGTCCTTCTGTGCATGAAAATCAAAAGTCAAAAGTTTCAAAAGCTGAGTGGAAGATCCAGGAGCCAAAATCTTCACCTCCAGCCGAAAGTCCCAAGGATAACATCACAACTCAGGGCTTTCAGAAAGCCACTACTGCTGAGAAAGAACAGATTTCAAAGGGGTCTAAAGATTCTACAACAAAACCTTCAATTCTGAAATCATCAGTGACAGTTGAAATCAGCAAAGATCTGGGAAATAAAGACACTTTGAAAGGTTCTGACAGAAGGTGGTCAACTCCGCCATCATCAGACCCCGAACCGTTGGCAGTGTTTGTAAATCCTGTAGATAAGGACAATAGTGAGCAGGTCCGCTCGGGTCTGCTAGCATCACTGACCGGCGTAAGGGCCAGGACAATGTCGATGCCAGGCTCCACAAGCCAAGCCTTATCAATATCATCCCCTCGGCCAGGGGACACGTCAACAAAACCAGACAACCTGGTCACATCCAAGTCTTCCATTACAATAAAAGGACTGGGCAGTGGGGCAGACTACCCCAAAGGCCCTCATGCCTTTTTAACTCCTACAAAACTTCCAGATCCGTCATCAGAACAGAAGCATAAGAAAGAGTTGTATAACATCAGTTCCTCAAAAGTCGCTGAAAAGGAATCCAATGCCAAACATAATACCAACCCTGCCAACACACCAGCACCAAAACAAGAACAGCGGCCAGAAGCATTGAATATTTTAAGTTCATTAAAGCATATTGATGCTTCACAGTCTGCTGCTGTCAAAACTGACATTACATTATCTTCACAAAAGGAAGACCATCAAAAACCAAAAGCCCCCCAGATTGTGGGCATTCTCAAAAACGGCAGCAAAAAAGATATTGAGCAAGATGCAGGCGCTAGTAGTGCTAAGCTCAAAGATTCATTACAGTTAAAAGGTTCAGATGACAATACAGGTCAACTCAAACCTCAGGATAATGTCAAAATCTCAACCAAAATTTATACAAAGGATTCTGAAATATCTGTTGTTCTTAACAAAGGGGGTAATGTTTCAAATAACACTGTTAGCATGGAATCAAAATCTTTAGCACCCAAAAAAGATGACCCCCTTTCATTAAACAGTGTCAAATTGAAAAGGGTCATGCCAGAAAAGAAAGTAGTGACAAAGGAGTCGGACGCTCCACTCTTTGACGTCAAACTGAAGAAAGTGGATGACCCTCCTGTCAAGCCGGCCAGAAGCAAACACGAGGAAAACAGCTCCAAGGAACTGAGCGTCACTAAAGTTAGCAAGGCCACAGTGGACAGCGTCAAGGTCACAGTGGACAACGTCAAGGCCACAGTGGACAACGTCAAGGCCACAGTGGACAACGTCAAGGCCACAGTGGACAGCGTTTCTGTGAATGTAGCTGACACTAAGGCTGAGAAGGTTAAAGATGATCAAAGCAGTGCTGAGGACATACCTCAGTGGAAAAAAAACATAGAAGATCGAAAGAAAAAGTTGAGAGAAGAAATGGCCAAAAGTGATCTCTCCTCTGTCAGGTCCAAATACACAAAAGATAAAACAGAGAGGCCCAAATCAGCCGACATCTCAGACTTAATGGAGGAGGATGAGAGTGATGAGGTAGCAAGTCAAGCCTCCTCTAAGGTCAACTCTCCCCGTCGCAAGTCATTTGATTTGTTGGAGAGCAGGAAAGAGGAAGAACAGAGCTGGGAGCAGATTTTGGAAGCAAAGGCAAAGCTGAGTAAACCAAGAAAGACACCTGGGTCTGAGCAGCAGACCAGTGTAAAACTAGAGTGGCAGATAGAAGCAGAGAAAAGAATGGCCGCCATAGCCGCCATTGATAAAGATAATCACAAGAAACAAGTTGCCAAACAGAATAACTCTGGTGACCCGGGTTCATCTGTGTCCTTACATGTTCTGTCCCAGGCCCCAGCAGCAGCACCCACACAAGTCTCAAAGCACCAGACTTTGACTGGAATAAAGGAAGAAACGGAAAGCACTACATCTAAGTCTGAATGGAACATAAAATCCAAAGGGGAGGTAAGAAAAGACTCAAAAATTGCTGTGGAGATAAAAAAGGAGACCAATGGCTCTACAAAACATGTTGACACTGTGACACCCACCAGAGGAGTGGATTTTATTGTCAATAAATCCAAGCTGAGACCAATACAAATCAAATTTGATGATTCTCAAACTGTCAGGAAAGACACGGAGACTGGATTGCCAGAGAACAAAACCCCAACTGATGAAAACGGGGGAACGGAAGATTTCAGGGAAAAACTGCGGCAGTTGAAACATGTCGACAAGGACACAGCTGGGGAAGCCAAGCTCCAGCTACCAGCTGACAGTGTCCAGTCAGGCACAACGTCCAAGCAGACGGTCAAAACCTCACTGACTTTTAACAATCACAAAAACAACAACAATAATAACAATAATAAAGATGATGATGAAAAAGCCATGCATAAAGCAGCGGGTGAGAAGAAAGACAATGTGTCGGACAAGGATCACATCACCAAACTCCAGGAGAAAGCACAATCTGTATTCAAAATATTCAGGCTGAGCACCAAAGAGAAGAAGTCCAAAGAGCAAGAGAATGGTAGTTTATTGATAGATGACTCTCCAGAAAAAAAAGGGACAGGCAAGACCAAGGAAGAGGTCAAATCGACATCACCAAAGATCATGAGAAAGATCTCTGTCCTAGGCAGGAACAAGAAGGTAAAATTAATTTTCACATTTTTTTTAAAAGAATAAACACCAAAATAGCTGGAAGAGATTTGTTGTTTCTTTCTGTTAGTCTTTATTTATAATATTTGCTAGTGATTTTTTTTTTGCATTGATATCTCAGGTCATGAACAATTTGGATTACAAATGAACATCTTTCTAATTTTTTTCGAAAGATTAAAAAAAACAAATTTGTAATATGTTGTTTACAGCCCAAAATTTGTCATGACCTGAGGCAAATGCCTCTGGTTACAAACAACATCTTTCAAATTTGTAATCCTCGGGTAACAAACACTGTCTTGGGCTATAAATGAAGGCAAAAGAAAGAGAGACAGAGCAAAGTTTATCTTTGATCTCCAATGAAGGCCACTCAGTACTAATCTTGTTTCACACTAGCTGAGTTTTGCTAGAGTGTGCAGCTTTCATTAGAGCTTCAGAGCAGTAAAAGATTTCTTAGAAAATGACAAAATTTCTCTTTTTTTTTTTTTTTTTGGTGAACAAAGAAATATAAACTAAATTAATGAATATGAATAATGTTGATTGTTTTCTTTCTCTCTATTCTATACATGAAGCAAAACCTTTTCTTGACATTAATTCATGTCAGGACAGAGATTTTAATGTAAAAGAACCATTCTTTCACCTTTTCTTGACATTAATTCATGTCAGGACAGAGATTTTAATGTAAAAGAACCATTCTTTCATCTTTTAAAACTGATTGTCTCTGTTACATTGATATCAATGTTTTGGTTTATTAACCCAGTTCTGTAAAGAAATAAGTTCAGAACTCAAGGTGCCATTGTGGAAACAGAAGCTTAGTATAGTGGGATACACTTTTTTTATATTTCTTATTTAATTACTTGAGAGAGCTCCAGACTATTCCGACTTTCTAAGGTGCCATTGTCCTCAAACTTCCCATAGTGCCAACAAACTTCAACTTTCTTAGTGTCAATGCACTCCAACTTGGCCAGAATTTTTCAATGTTCTAAAGTGCCAAAGTACGCCAACATTCTATGGCGCCAGTATGCTTCAACAATCTTTAGCACTAGTTTACTCCAACATTTCTATAATACCAGACAGTAATCTTTCCAACATTTCTATAATACCAGACAGTAATCTTTCCAACATTTCTATAATACCAGACAGTATTCTTTCCAACTTTCTATAATACCAGACAGTAATCTTTCCAACACTTCTATAATACCAGACAGTAATCTTTCCAACATTTCTATAATACCAGACAGTATTTTTTCCAACTTTCTATAATTCCTCTATCCTCTCAACTTGTCCCTTTACTCAAATTTCCTTTACTTCCACTGTACTCTGACTTGGGACTCACTCAAACTTTTGTCTGTGTATTGTTTTATCTGTCTTTTGTGCTAGCGTATTCCCACTTTCTATAACTCTAAAATTGATATAATCAAACATTTAAAATGACAAATTCAATACAGCTGTAAACTTGTTGGTCTTCAGGGTAAGATTGACTCACCTCCCCAGTCACCATCACCACTTAAGAAAATTGAGGTCAGCACCAAATTTGACTTTGAGAACAGTTTAGACTTGAGCCTGACAGAAAACACTGCCAAAATGACTCTCAAGGACACGCGCACGCCACCTCCACGACCCCCTCCACCTCATGAGAAAGCTGTGAGTGCTTTTTTAATTTCTGCAATGGTTCACAGTATATAAGATATATGTCTTTTCAATAGTTTTCAGTGAATAATACCAGAATTTGTCCCTTGTGTATTGCCCAAATTTAGTTATAAAGAATGTTCAACCATCTACCAACAAAAAAGTTTAAATTTTTTTTTTTTTTTTTTTTTTTTTTTTTAAGTCCCTTAACCTCTTTTTATCAAGGTCGTAGAGGATTCTAATGTTTCCATTAGAATATTCTTGGGCTTAATAGACACTGGCGGCGCCCATCCCTCTCCAGGTCAGCGGAGGACTTTCTAAGCGTTAGTCATTGCACAACATTTTTATAGTGGCTGTTCGTGGGCTTGAACCCACGCCCCTCACCTTGTGAGGCGAGCGCACTATTGACTTCGCTACCCATTTGTTATTATTATTATTATTTGTATAAATATTGTTTTATTAAAAAGCATTTAGGCCAAAGGATCTCCTCTAACATGAAGAAGATATTTCAATTCCCAATTTATCCACCCTCTTGAGTTAATGGCATTAAGAAATGTGACAATACCACAAATAATCTACTTGATTATGAAGATGCTCCCATTTTTAATGGTCCAAACAATAACTTACTCATCAATACATGTAATAGATTTTTTTTGTTTTCAGAAAAGTCCAGGCCATATTTCAGCCATTGAACTACAACAACAGCTGCTTGATATTGACAGCAGGCTGACAGAGCTTGAGCTCAGAGGCAGAGACCTAGAAGACTCCCTCAGGAAAGGTATTTTACATGCCGTTTGTGACTGTGTGTTTCATTTCCTTGTTGTGTCAAGTTGTGCAGATCTTGTTTTCGCCTGTTTTTTGTTGAGGCAGTGAGCAGCACTTCAGGACAGGGGGGGCCACTGGCAATTTTTGGATGACTGAAAAATAGAAATACAACAATGTGAATCCAAGTGTATTAAACTTTATGTGAATAAATATTTATTATTATTACAGTATTTTTTCTTGAAGCAAAGACATTCTTTTATTAAAATAATTTCTGACTATTGCTTTTATTAAAGTTACAATTTTTATTATATTTATATCCGACAATATTGTTTTTATTAAAGTTACAATTTTTTAATTTTTTTTAGCAGTCTTTGAAATAAAATCTAGATTTCTTGTCTTATGACTTAACTATTTATATTTATGACTTAACTATTTATATTTGTGACTTAACTATTTATATTTTGTCCTCATCCCCATGTATTGCTAAATATATTTTCACTTCACTTGCATCATAAACCATGTTTTAGCTTTTCTGTAACTCAATTGTAACAAAATTTTTACACACTATTCATTCGGGGTAATAGAAAATTCCCTAAAACATGTACAATTGTGAAACAAAAAACTTAAATTTTCATAGTAGTACCATTTTAACATTTCTGGTTAAAATTCATTTTTTAAAAAAAAAATATATATCTGTTTGAATTTTTTGTGATTGCTAGAAACACTTCAATTCTAAAATAAGTATGCAACCATTTTTATCACTGTCAAAAATGCTTTTAAATACTCAATTATTTATTCTTTCAAAGAAATTTTTAGATATTTGTAGAGTTTAGTGCTATAAAAAATATAATAAAGTTAATTTCAATGTGTTTAGCACAATTAGATACGTTCCAAGAATTTTATTTGAAGAAATAAAAAGTTTTATGCATCTATCTACCAAATTACATGAAGACGCAGACTTTTCCCTCATGTATGTTTAGGGCTTTATTTTCCTTCAGTGTTGAAAAAAAAAATTAAGTAGCATGAGGTGTGCTTTACATGCAAGGCAAGTAATTGTATAGCTCTAAATGCGAAAGTTAGTTTTTCAAATTTTTAAGGAGACCCTAAAGAGATGGATAACTTTAAAAAGAATGTACAATACGTTTGTTTAAAGCTATGTGACAGAAAATTAACTTCTCAGCACTGGGAAGCACAAGGTCTTAAATTTTTTGTTTTTTTTTTATTTAAAAGCTTTGTTAGAAAAATTATACTTGTAAGGTGTAAGGGTGATGTAATGTGAAATAACAATTAACTGCAACAAATGTAATTTTGTTATGATTGAGTTACATATGTACATAAAATTCTATCTTAGTCCTATGTTGTATATTATTTTGTAGTTTTCCCAGTCAGTGAAACTGTACCTTAAGGAAGTCTGACAAATTCAACATTTACCATATTTACTTCGATGATCTTTTGTGTTGAATAATTCTAGTTTACAAATTATTATTTGCACAGTGCCATGATTAGAGTAGTCTCCCCTGGAGGTTTGTATAGCCAACTCTGTAGGCATACATACAATATGTTAACAATTATAATTTTTTTTAAAAAAGAGTGGCTGTGATGACTTTAAAAATGAATAATGGGATTTAATTATTTTTTTTTCACATTTTGGTTTTAAGTTTCATTGATTTCATCTTATAAGAAACAATTTTATGGTCTAAATATAACTTTTTTATATCTAAAATGAAATAAAAAGTAGTATAATGACCCAAAGTTATTTTTTTTTCTAAATTCAATTTTTAATTACATATCAAAATATATTGACTAACAAAGGTGCTGGTTATTAAATGACATTTGTTGCACTTATTTTATACATGTGAATTTTATTGAATATTTTAATCAAATAGTCTTTTAAAAATTTATTAAATTGTACAGGTCATTAACATTTTTTATGGATTAAATTAAATACAAGTGACTTAAAACTTAAATATTTTATAAATATAAAGAGAGTATAATTCTTGCAAATTTTGCGCTACAACTTATCATTATTTAATGCTGACGTAAAGAAAGAAAATAGTGGAGTGAAATTGTTTACCAAACTTTTATGAGTTTTTATCACTTTTTACAGTTTTTCTCCAAGTATTTCATAAAACTCAATTTACACCAGTTATAAAATGTTAATTTCCATAATGCATTCCTTTTGAAAACACATAGCCTTTTAAAATAAAGTATCAAACAGATTGTATTTAAAAAATGGCAGGATAACAAGGAGCATTGTTAAAAAATAAGTATAAAGTCTATTCATGACAATGATGTTTTCCTGCTGTTGTGTTGGACTGTTCAGTTTTGATGCAGAGAATCCATAACTCCAAAAATCATATCCCCGGGACCAGCATGATACTTTCTAGACGTATCCAATGACATGACTGAATGTAGCCATTTGGTTTGATTCTTTGAGACGCTTGAAAGTTTCCCTGTAGCACTACTAACCTAGAATGTGTTTGATTGTCCTTCTAACATTTCAGATGTTGCAGCAGTAAGAAAGCACACCATAAGCACTCAGGGGTATATATACACACATCTTTTCTGCTAACTTTTTTTCCCTCTTAAACAAGTAGATTATTATTTATGGTATTGTCACATTTCTTGTCATTTAGCCATTGTTTATTCATCTTTAAGATATTCAAAGTTGAGCATTGCATGATGGTAGTCAATGAAAGTAGAAAGTTTTCATCAATATTCATAATTTTTGTCTTTAGATCATAATTTGAAGGATATGGTTAATGTAAAATAATTTTTTTTTAAATTTTAGGTAATTCACAATATGTTAGTATTAGAATAATGTAATCAAGTTGCAAAAAAAAAAAAAAAAAANAATGTAATCAAGTTGAAAAAAAAAAAAAAAAAAATGCTTTTTGATTCCTACAAAAAGTTAGTGCATTCCTGAGCAAATACTTGGATGAAATTAAAGTAAAATTAAACTTGTCATAAAAGTAAGTTATGAATAGCTAGAAAATCAAGTAAGAAAGCCTTTGTTCATTCTTTTCTTTTCTTCCCTAATGTGTTATTAATGACAAGAAACATTGTATCTGCCTATAATAGTTCACAAAACTTAGAGGAAGTTGCAACATTTCAGTGATTGGTGCCAAATTTAGCTTTGCAAAGCTTGAAGTAGTTGCCTAGTCTCAATAGCATTAAACTATTTTTATTTATCACTGTGAAATGAACATGTCTTGTTCATCACGAAATTGAACAATGAAACCTCCTACATTTATGAAAATGTTTAGTCCACCTTATAAATAGTTCTTCTAACATTCTACTGTATATGTCAACAATGTATCAATTTGTTTCACTAAAAACATTATCATGTGAACCAATAAAGAAAAACATTTTTAATGGAATCTTTTTACTGATGAATTTCCTTAAAAAGCATGCATTGTGTCACAACTTGTGTGTTTTAATCTGTAGAAGCATGATGTTAAGCTTTTTTGTCTTTCAATCAATCAACCTGTATACCATATGGTCTTTATATTCCTGTCAGTAACTCTATGATTTTAAAATAAAGGTATAGACTGTACTTGCGCAAGGTAAATATTTCAAAATCCTGAACAAATTAAACCAAAGGCAATTGAACTTTTTTTAATATACACTACACTTAAAGCAGTGAACAAAATTATCAAATAAAACGTTCAGATTATGGACTCCCAACTTGTGTAATTCACATAGATTACTGCATCAAAATAGATTACTGCATCAAAATAGATTACTGTATCAAAATAGATTACTGTATCAAAATAGATTACTGTATCAAAATAGATTACTGCATCAAAATAGATTACTGCATCAAAATAGATTACTGCATCAAAATAGATTACTGTATCAAAATAGATTACTGCATCAAAATAGATTACTGTATCAAAATAGATTACTGTATCAAAATAGATTACTGTATCAAAATAGATTTCTATATCAAAAGTTCATTTCTTAGATTCAGGCACGTTCTGAGGTTGTTTCTCCTCTTTAATTTCTATTCCAATCAAAGATATTTATAAGGATTTCTTGCCTTCCTGTCATTTCTCTCCATAGCAGTTTGTTTCAAAACATTTCTACTTTTTTATACATTGGCATCATTTCATCTTTGAGCCTAACTAATATTATTATGTAAATGCAATTAAATAAACCATCTAGTAGCTGCAACTAAAGGAGCTTTAACACAGACATTCTGAATTATAAATAAACTAAGCCTTCTTTTTAAAATATTATTAATTTGTACTCAATTTGTTTTAAGAATATTAGATATATATCAAGCAGACAGGGGGTATGTATGAGCCTGGCAAGATGCCACAAAACAACAGCATTGTTTTGTGACGTTTTGTCAGGCTCATTTATACCCTGTTTGCATGACATATATCTACTTATCTATAAGACTGATTGCAGTCTCACCCATATGTTTTTAGAATAGTAACCTTTCATTTTTTTGTTCACATGAAGAAAAAAAATAATAAGTTATCTGAATTTGTGATTTTGTTTTCCCTGTCTATGCAGAGTTATAGAATATCAAATTATAATTACACGCTGTGCTTTAGATCTTAAATAAATGCCACTTAAAATATTTTAAAAAAAATAAGTATTAAGCTGGGATCGAGACATAATTTATCTCTTACAATTAAAACAGTTGTTTTTTTTAATAGAGTGCCTCCCACTCTAATGAAATTACATAGCCATATAGTGTTAGCTCTTGAAAATGTGTTAAATTCAAAAATTGCTAAAAGAGGCTCTTTCAATTCAAATATTTGTTCTAAGATTTAAAAAAAAAAACCTTTTGATTTCTTTACACATTTCACTTCAACTTGTGTTTTTGTGGGTTGGTGCCTTGTTATAACATTACACACAACTCAACCCCACTCACAGCAGTGTTTTTTTCTATTTCCTGCACCAATGGTCCAAGTTTGTATTTATCAAATTCAAACTGTTATGGTTTTAAAGGTAATAAAAATTTGCCTTTAACACCTTTTCCAAAAATATTCTCTGATCTGAATATTTCAAGTCAAAGCTGTTTACTTTGTCAAGTGTTCAGTTAATCAATAAAATTGAGAAGCTTGATGCCTCAAAATAAGTTTAACTTACAGCTAACATCTCAACCCCTCAAAATAAGTTTAACTTACAGGTAACATCTCAACCCCTCAAAATAAGTTTAACTTACGGCTAACATCTCAACCCTTTAAAATAAGTTTAACTTACAGCTGACATCTCAACCCTTTAAAATAAGTTTAACTTACAGCTGACATCTCAACCCTTTAAAATAAGTTTAACTTACAGCTAACATCTCAACCCCTCAAAATAAGTTTAACTTACAACTGACATCTCAACCCTTTAAAATAAGTTTAACTTACGGCTAACATCTCAACCCCTCAAAATAAGTTTAACTTACGGCTAACATCTCAACCCTTTAAAATAAGTTTAACTTATGGCTAACATCTCAACCCCTCAAAATAAGTTTAACTTACAGCTGACATCTCAACCCTTTAAAATAAGTTTAACTTACGGCTAACATCTCAACCCCTCAAACTTGATAACCAATTATGGCTCATGTTTATACAATATACTGATGCACACCTCTCATCTTGTGTTTTACTGTCCATATTCAAAACCTGGTCAGTATTTTGTTCCACTTCTTAAAGGGTAAATGGGAAACTCTGTGCTGTGTTTGATTTTTGTATGTTGAGTTAACATAAGCTAGTCAGTGGAGATGGGAGTATTGTGATATTTACTCAATAACCACTTCTCAATTAATGATCACTTCTGTGTGTAACAAGAACAAAAAAGTTCATTCATTTTATCTGTTGTCAATTATTTTCATTTTTAAAGATGATAACGATTGTTGTTCTTAAACTATGTGTATGTTTGTTTAATTTCATTTAAAGTAAAAGTTATTAAACGTTATCTCTGGCACACAGCTAATCATTGTGTTGTGCGTTTCTTTGCTGTGACATTTAAATGATGTTGTAAATACATTTGAAAGACAGCATTTGACAATGGCCACCGTAAGAGTAATGGATTAAGATTAAATTTCAATTAAAGTTTCTTATCAATGTTCAAAAAATTTCAAGAAACGATAAGTGTAAGTGTTTGATTATATTTTTATGATAAATAATAGTTAATGATACAGCTCCAGGCTTTGCTATTAGATGACAAGTGTTGGCTATGTTGAAAGTTGCTTGGACTTAACAGTTAACCTGGCCTCCATGTTTAGTAGCCTTTCTTTGTTGTCTAGATTATTAATAAATTCAATTCCATTAATTATTTTAACTTTATTTGTTGTGATGAGTCAATAACAAAGAAATTTTATTAAAACTTCAATGGCTGCAATAATTGATAAATAGATCATTTCTGCCAAAAAGTAAAAAATTTAGGAAATAATTTTAGTAAAGTATTCAGATACATTACTGACAGAATCTTTCAGTCTGCTGATATCAATGATGATGATAACATAATAATAAATACGTAGATGTATTTTTTTTAAAAAAAAAGCTAATTGCGTTTTATACATTTTGAAGATCTATTCCTTAGTTCTGGTGCATAAAAAATTACATGTGGAGAGAAAGTTAATCTAAAAGAAAGTTAATGTTTATATTAGTTAAACATTTTTAAAATAAACAATTATCTTAAAACTCATATCCCCATATATCATTAAATAACACATGCTAAGTAAATCCTGATAATGTCATCTGCATTAAAAACTGACAGATTTCATTGAATAATTTCTTTGACACATTTCAGAATCATCTGTTGAGTGCCAAAATTCAATAATGAGATGGATATATTTTTTCTTGTATTTGTTTTGTTGAGGGAATTGATGTTTTTAAATGGTCGAGAAATTTAGCTTTACTCACGACCTCTATTTCCATGATATTTCAGTCAATGCCCACGAAGATGAGGATGACGAGATGATGAAGGAGTGGTTTGGTCTGGTCAGTGAGAAAAATGAGCTGGTCAGACGTGAGGCTGATCTCGTCTACTTGTGAGTATCTCTTTTCAAAGGGAAATCATCAAAAAGTCTTGTTTCAGCTGTAGGAGGGTGAGAGCACCAATAGAATTATGTATTACAAATTTTGTTGGAGAAATTAACTGTTACCTATTATTTGATTGGCTCTACATATGTATGACCTGAACTGTTAATTTCATTCAACATGCTGGTACTCCTTGGACTGTTTGATATTGTACATTTTATAAAGCTGTTCATGTGTTAAAATGAAAGGTTTGACTGTGACAGATCACCTTTAAATTGAACATTTAAATTTTCCAAAATATATGTCAAATTTTAATTTTATTTAGCTTAGTGCTTCTCAATCTATTGATTTTGGAAGGCAAGTAGGAGACTTTTGAAATACCTATCCAGATTTAATACTGGAATTGAACATGACTAGATTTGTTTCTTAGACACGACAAGTGCCAGATTTATTAAATTTATATTAAAATGGAAAAGAGCTAGATTTATGACTTGCCTTGTTTTTGTGTTTTAATGATCATACATGTTTATGGTACAAGGGTGCTGATCAAGGGTGCACCACAATTAGGGGAAACTACTCCATTAGGAGACTAGTGTTTGAGTATTAAGATTCCCCCCCCCCCTCCCCCATAATCCTTCTATTTCGGCTATGTGAAATTAGTCCATAAATTCTTGAGTTTTAATGTCTATATTAGTAACCCATTTATGGTTCAGAATTGTATTTCATCAATTTACTTTTAGATGAAACTAATTCTAGAAAACATCAGAATAGTTTTAAAGGGCTCAAGTTTTCTTTATTAATGTCTTCCTCAGCACAAGAGAACAAGATCTGGAAAATGAACAAGATCAGATTGAGGCCCAGCTCCGTTATCTCATAAGTAAACCAGGTATAACACCAATAATGTTAACATTCAACTCAAGTCAACGTTTCTAGAAGTAACCACCCTTCCTCCCCCCATACCAAGTGTTGGTGAACTTGTTTGCCTGATAACCCAAAATATTAAATTTTATGCTGATGTGACCCCAAAGGAACAGATTTTATACAAAAAAATTATGAAAATAATAACCCCTTTTAAGACCACGTCAGCCTATGGGGCAAGTGAAGTAGCGTTCACAAGTTTTATTGACCACTAACGAGCAGGGGATTGTGTGGTTAGCACAATGCCCCGGGGGCCTTGCCAGTACCACTGGCTTGACCCGGTGGCTTGGGTTCTTGCCTCAGTTCGACAGTCAAGCGCCTCTACTACCTCTATATGCCCCCAATAAGTCTGCATTAACCTCGAGGGTTCGCTTTTTACCCCATTTGGTGTAATTTACCACTGTATTTATCTGAAGGTTCAAATATCTTGTGAATTAAATCTAATGACTGTTTTTACCAAACCAAATAAAATGTATAAATAATTTCCTATAGATGAATGCAAGTCACCAGCTGAGAAGACAGAAGAAAGTTACCTGATTGATCGTAAAATTGAACTCGTGGAGCAAAGGAACCGAATTGTTACCTGTATGGATGAGGATAGGCTCAGGTGAGACATTTTGGTGTTAAATATCAGTTTATCCAGTAGGAGGGTCATTTTCTGTGAGGTTTTTATCAAATCCTCTGGTTATTAACGCCTTTATGGAAAACCAAAGACAAAAAGGAATTTGCAGATCTGTCTTACAGCCTTGGGCACTTGAAATAAATGTAGAATAGTGTGAATAGTGCAGAGCTCAATTCTAATATGTGGGACTCTCGGATCAGTTGGTGATACCAAGAAAATCTGTCATAGCTAAACACCAGAGCCTCATCTCCCATCATGCATCTAAACCTGACAATCAAAGGGACAATCACAGACACTTCTATATATATCACGTAGATTGTCAAATTATTTATTTCTAAACATTTTGACATTACAAACAAATAATTCTTATGTTATTACAATCAGTAATTCTTATGTAAAACTATAATTCTTATGTTTACACAAACATTTCTTGTCTTGTCACAAACAATTCTTGTTTTATCACAATGATTCTCCTGTTATCACAAACAATGATTCTCCTGTTATCACAAACTATAATTCTCCTGTTATCACAAACTATAATTCTCCTGTTATCACAAACTATAATTCTCCTGTTATCACAAACAATGATTCTCCTGTTATCACAAACTATAATTCTCCTGTTATCACAAACTATGATTCTCCTGTTATCACAAACTATAATTCTCCTGTTATCACAAACAATAATTCTCATGTTATCACAAACAATAATTCTCATGTTATCACTTACAATAATTCTCATGTTATCACAAACAATAATTCTCATGTTATCACAAACAATAATTCTCATGTTATCACTTACAATAATTCTCATGTTATCACTTACAATAATTCTCATGTTATCACTTACAATAATTCTCATATTATCACTTACAATAATTCTCATGTTATAACAAACAATAATTCTCATGTTATCACAAACAATAATTCTCATGTTATCACAAACAATAATTCTCATGTTATCACAAACAATAATTCTCATGTTATCACTTACAATAATTCTCATGTTATGACAAACAATAATTCTCATGTTATGACAAACAATAATTCTCATGTTATCACAAACAATAATTCTCATGTTATCACAAACAATAATTCTCATGTTATCACAAACAATAATTCTCATGTTGTGCATTAATGTGTGGTTTTAATGTTCCAGGTTCATTATCACACTAACCAGGGAGTAAACTTCTGGGTCAAATTCCTGTTTCAAATTTCTATTTCTATAAATAAATTTGATATTGTACATTTCTCCAATGTTATGTTATCACAAATTTGAATACTTACAAAGAATTTTACTTGAATGCATGATAATTATTCATGTATTTAAAAAAAAATTTAAAGTTCTTGAATTTCATACATCATAGGATGGAGAGTCTTTTCTGTTCATTTTAGAATTGTGGGAATTTGCTGTATTGAAATTTGACCAGGGAATAGTTTCCTTACAATCAGATAGCCAGAGAGGCTGTTAGGGTTGATTATCCACCTTTAGTCTGTCTGATTGTATCTATAAAAAGAGATTAACCTTTTGCCAATAACAATGGCTCAATTTGCATAGTAGCATCACAGGGGCCAAGGGTGTCCCAGAGTCCATCCAGCTAGTTAGAGAATCAAATGCGGCTGGGTAATGGGTGGAACCATCATAGCCATGGTCTGCGAACGCTGCATCACTTGCCTACAGATCAGCATGGTCTGTGAACACAACAATCTTCTTTATAGAAGGAGTGTCTGTATAGAAGGAGCGTCTGTATAGAAGGAGCGTCTGTATAGAAGGAGTGTCTGTATAGAAGGAGAGTCTGTATAGATAAGACATAAGATAAGACCTGATCTGTAATAATCTGAGTTGTCTGCACTGAATGATTGCCAAGCCAATTTCTATCTTATATCCATTGTTTATAGGAGTGAGCTTGACAATCATTACGGTTGTATGTGTCATAGGATATAGAACTCTGAGCTGCTTGCTTTAAAAGGGATTTTCTTTTGTTTACAGATATATTGAAGAGGACAGGAACATAGAAGATATGCTGAAAGGAAAAGGTTGGCAAATGTTTTTTGTATCATTGACTTTTTTTTTTCATCTCATAAACTTAAGCTTAAGTATAACAACATTTTATGGCATTTTGTAAAACAGTTGTTATGATGAGTCTCACTAACCAGACGTTATGATGAGTCTCACTAACCAGATGTTATGATGAGTCTCACTAACCAGATGTTATGATGAGTCTCACTAACCAGATGTTATTATGATGAGTCTCACTAACCAGATGTTATGATGAGTCTCACTAACCAGATGTTATGATGAGTCTCACTAACCAGATGTTATGATGAGACTCACTAACCGTATGTTATGATGAGCCTCACTAACCAGATATTACGATGAGTCTCACTAACCAGATGTTAAGATGAGCCTCACTAACCAGATGTTATGATGAGTCTCACTAACAGTATGTTAGATGAGCCTCACTAACCAGATATTACGATGAGTCTCACTAACCAGATGTTAAGATGAGCCTCACTAACCAGATATTACGATGAGTCTCACTAACCATAAGTGAGATGAGTCTCACTAACCAGATGTTATGATGAGTCTCACTAACCGTATATCTGAGATAACAACCACTCCCTGTGTATCCTCTTTACCAATCCCACTAAAACCTAATTGCTGTTGCCATTAGTCTCTGTAAAGTATTTTTGTCTGTTGCCATTAGTCTCTGTAAAATATTTTTGTCTGCTGCCATGAAATCTTAAGTACACCTTAATTTAAATATTTGCTATTCTATTCTTAAAGTCAAAGGTAAATCAATCTTATTTTTAAAAAAATAAAGAGTTTACTTTCAATGGCAAAAATGAGTGCTAGTTATCTTGTATACTGATATCGTTATAGAAGAAAGCCATTATCATCAGCTTAAACTCATCATTTATTGTTTCTATTTCAACAGCCCCAGGTTTCTACATGATATTATTGACTAATGAGCTTTCATATTCAGCAGGTTTGTGGAAGAATGAGAGTGGCACCTTGAAGGCGTTGCATGGTAAGAAAGTGGCCAAGTCAAAGTTTTACACATGATCCCAACCAACTTGTCATCTCTTCTCTCAGCTAAAGGCCCACTGGAAATATTTCATGAATAAAACTCAAAATTTTCAACCAAAGACGTGATGTTCAACCCTGACTCCCAGTTTGCTTTCAATATAAATATCTCTTACTGCTGAAAATAATCAATAAACAGATTCCTAAAAGTGATGTCCCTTTAACTGCCGGAGGAGCTAAACCTACAGATAAAAGCTGGCAATTGTTTACAGGCATGTCGTGTTCATTGAGGAAATTTGACCACTGGGCTACTCTTTAACTATGAGACTGGTGGCTAGAGGGGCAATATTTGACCAACACAGATTGTTCAAGAGTTGAACTTGTATTTAATATGTTTGGTAATAAAATAGACATGAGGTGATGGTTGTGTTTATTTATAGAATAACATGACTACACAGCAAAACATTTTTCTCCCACATCCTGTTTGATGTGAAGGACTAGAAGTGAAAACATTACATTATTTCATGGACTGAAACTCGTGAGTTGTTGTGGCGGAGGCAGATATTTTCAAGTCATCTGGTCAAGGTTTAGAAAAAAAATACTTGCGTCAGATTGTACTGTTTTATTTTATTCTTAGGGCAGTCAATTGTCATTTGGAAAAGAGTTTTTTTAAATGGTGAAAACTGTGAGATAAAATAGGATTTTGAATGAGTGCCTTAAAAGAAATAATTTGCCACTGTATAATTGTACAAATTACCTTAGACTTACATGATTTCCTTAGAATACAAAGTGAAAATTTGTAATTAAAGTTATAA
Source organism: Radix auricularia (assembly GCA_002072015.1). Taxonomy (NCBI): domain Eukaryota; kingdom Metazoa; phylum Mollusca; class Gastropoda; family Lymnaeidae; genus Radix; species Radix auricularia. Next base: position 176,409 of record MUZC01000220.1, read on the forward strand.
TATTTATTTATTTATTTCACCTATTGTAAATGAAATTATAATATATATTTAATATTTTCCATAAAATGTTTTATAGCATTGTATAAAGTGTTCCTGCTATATTTCACATACATATCTTATGGAAAAATCGGTGCCTTTAAATGAATGAGAATTTGTTGAAAATATGCATTCCTTGCATTGAATAATTGTGTTCTAAGGGATATACCTCATTAGGTACTACTAGGTTACATCCCCTTCATATTTGGCTTTCAATTTAAAAAAAAATAATTTCATGAAAGCATTGGCTGAAATCACACATCTATCCTATATCCTGAATAATTCAGAATGCGCAAAAACTTAAATATATGACTATAATTAATGTTTTAAATGCATATTTTTAAAGAGATATTTAAATATATATATAAACTTACCAAAAGCAATTTTCTACAATGTTAAAAAATAATTCTGGATTGTGAACTTAACATTCCCACATTTGAAAATTCCACATAATTTATATGTTGAAATTATTTTTTTATGGCTACCTATCTAGTTTACAGTTTATATATAAACATTCCTGACACTATTGATATGTTCATTTTAAGACAAGATAGAAGCATAGGATGCAATAATCTTCTGTAAAGGAGCGTCTGTAACAGATAAGATAAATCACTGGTATTTTTATATTTCATTTTTATTTTACCTTGTATCTTTTCCTCTCCCTAAATAAATGAACCAAGTTAAACACCATTGAACGGAAACAGCTTAAAATATTTTGTTATGTTTTAAAGGCTTGGAAAGATGATCATTATAAAGCAGGTTTGTTTCGTATTGTATATACAAGTTTTGATGAATTTGGGTTATTTCCTAACTGCAGCTAGGGGATATGAGAGGGTGATTTGAGGTGGGGGGTGGGTGGGGGAATATCTGAGCTCTTCAAGATTTCATCCAAATTTATTGAATAATGTTAGATTTAAAAGAAAATTTATCTTTTAAAATATACTTTACAAAAAGATTGAACCAATCAATGTCTATGAATGTTGGAAATGCATTTTTAGGTCATTTATGCTACACAATCTCTAGTTCAATGAAATGTAGAGTTATAAAATATGATGAATACCTGACTGCTCTGACTGCTGTCTTGTTACTTTCATTTCTCTGCTTGTATTGTTTCCTTTCAGTTTCAGTTTTTGAATTCATGTCAGAAATGATTGTTGTCATGTTATTTTAATTGATGAGTTCACCATTGATTGTGATATTATTTGGTTTTGATATCTTGTCAAAGTTCTCTTGTATTTTAAAAGTAACCAAATCTGCTATTTTCAAATAGCTCCTAATATTTATGACAAATTTAAAATATTAACGCTTCATTTATAATTTTATCAGGAAAATTGTACGGCTTGGAATGGAAAATATTGATTTTTGGATGTACGTTGTTTTTTAAGGTTATTTTTATTTGCACCTAATTTTCTATCTGTTGCTGAAATCATTTGAGTGAAAAATTCATGCTAATGGCATCAAGGTGCTTCACAAATAAAAAAAAGAAATCAAAATGTTACCTCAAGGATATTTGATTTCCAAGAATAATTACATAATTTTATAAATAAAATCTGCCTGGATGAAATCCATAATCTAAATGTTAATTTGACATACTTCAGTGATTCTCAATTTAACACATTATGACGACCCCCAAACCCCTCAATATTCTAACTGAAATTAGTTTGGGGCAGCAACCTTTAAAAAGTAATTTGTTGGATCAGACAAGATTCTAGTGACTTGTCTTTAAAACAATGGATCAGACAAGATTCTAGTGACTTGTCTTTAAAACAATACTTTTTTATTATTTTACTGCCTCACATAAAAGTGACATAAGGAAATGCTGAGTTACCTCATGTTAAAAAGATTTGAGCATTTACACTTCTAAACTAAATATATTCAACATTGCTAATTCTCAGCAACAACTATTTTTTTGTTTGTGTTGTTTGCTCCATATTTATGTTTAGTCACAAGATAGCTGGGAAAATTTAAAAATACAATTTTGGCAGAATGTTTAACAAAAATTTCATACTGCTAAACCCATCTATCTAACTCTGACTATGCTGCTAAACCCATCTATCTAACTCTGACTATGCCATCTATCTAACTCTGACTATGCTGCTAAACCCATCTATCTAACTCTGACTATGCTGCTAAACCCATCTATCTAACTCTGACTATACTGCTAAACCCATCTAACTCTAACTATACTGCTTAACCCATCTATCTAACTCTAACTATACTGCTAAACCCATCTAACTCTACTGCTAAACCCATCTAACTCTAACTAATCAGTTGAAATAGTTTTTGGTGCTAGTGTGATGGGAAATTCAAAGGCATAAATGTGCAATGATGTAAATATAAATGTATCTATGGTCCAATGAAAATAACAAACATTTTCAAATGAAAGAAACACTCATGTTAACAAATGAAAGAAACACTCATGTTAACAAATGAAACACTCATGTTAACAAATGAAAGAAACACTCATGTTAACAAAATGAAAGAAACACTCATGTTAACAAATGACAGTTTTTAATAACAATAATTATTCAAATTAAATTCCTAATAACTGCCTGCTCTGCATAATGAGATTCTTGGAAAAAGTCAATGTAAATAGTATTTAATAAACCTGTAAAGGCAGGTGGCTGAACATTGAAATATTAATTAATGAGGTGCATAAAAAAAGCTTTTTAAAAAGTTTTTTTAAAATTTAAAGTGCAATACCTGAAGGCCTGTTTTGTAAACCAAATTTTGAAGAATATGGGAATATCATTAATATCAATTTTTGCCTTTTCGGCTCAAAAACTAAAAACAGCGTAGTTTTATTATTCAACTCTCAAAAAATGGTTGGCTTAATATTATAAAAAAAACAACCATAAATTGGCTTGTTAATAAGCTTTTGTTTTTATATTGTAAGTGTAAGTGATTATTATCCTCTGTTTATACTTTAAAATATTGGGGGTGGGGGGAGGCGGCAAAGCATTATGTGTATGGGGGAGGGTGCAGGTGTATAGGAATTGAGGGAAAGTGTTGAACAGTATTAGCATGGAGTATGGCTCAAAAATGTTTCAGTTTAATAATTTATTTTTTTGTTTCAGTTTCAGTATTTGGTTCAATCATTTAAGGCAAAATCATTTTGTAAAATATTTTTTGGGGTGGGGGGTATTTTCTACATTGTCTTTTCTGTATTTTCCGTTTTGAATCCTTCAGATTTTTGACATTTTACATAAACAATCATCTTTTTTGTTTTCTAGTATTCTTACAGATATAACAATAGTTCCATGGAGATCTGAAAATCATTTAAATCCTCTTTCTGGAGGAAAAGTTTGAATATTTTTCATTTTAATAGTAAATAAATAATTTTATTTTGAAAAAGAATATAAACAAATAATATTCGTCCAACCTTCTTAATTTTTAGAAATATTAATAGGAAGTTTTCAAGACTTTCTTCAGTAAAGGAAGACAATTCTCAAAGTCAAGGATAATCTGTCCGGTTGTCCCAAATTTTTATACCAGTATTCTATCACTAAATTTCTTCAAATAAATTAATTTGACTTTCAGTATATTTTCTTCTCAAAAGATGTTTCTTTTATCCTTAAATTAAAATTTAATTTTTTATAAAAAATTTAAACATTTATAATGTTCTTCATGAATTCTTATTTCTTTGAGTCTAAAGATCTTTTATTTTTAGAGATGAAGGTATTTTCTAATTTCTATGCTTTAATGTCAGGAATTTCCCCTGTGCTCAACACAAAGTACTTTGCTTATGTAGGTTTATTGGATAGTCAAAGTCATTTATTATGATGATGACGGGTAGAGTGGTTATACTTAATTATCTTTGAGATCAAGTCACAAATAAAAGAAAAACATAAATATACCATTCAATATTTAATCACAATTGTGATAATTTTTTAAAAAATAAAATAGATTAAACAACAATGTAAGTGTTAGCTTTTAAAAAAGACTTTCCTTAGAAAGCAGAGTAATAATTGTTATCATTTTTTGTCCAGCTTTAGATTTAAATTATATTTTTTTCCCTAGACTGTAAAGCTTCTATTGAAGAAATTAAATAATTTCATCTCCCTTTGTAAAGCTACATTTTATATTTGTTTAATTTTAACTTGCCAGACATCTCATTATAATGTGATGCTTTCAGGGATTTTTATGAAATATTCTTGGGAACACAGCTTGTTTAGTCCATTACAATATTAAGCAGTTCGTTGTTTGTTATTATAAGGTAAAAAAAATATGCAACTCTTTTCTATAAAAATATCTAATAACTTATTCATTTCTTGAGCAAGTAAACCATTAAAAGAATCCTTTAAAACAACTGATTTTAAATAACAGCTTTATTTATGTACATTTATTATTTCTGTATCTATGGATTTCAGATGTAATGTGGACAATAATTCAATAATAGTTATTTAGTTGAAAGCTAGCAGGTTGAAAGCATGTGTAATATATATTATATTATTATACATTTTTAATCCAGTTTTTTAACAGCTAAAATTTTCATGTAAATTAATTCTTTAAGAGGTTGTTAACTTATGACAACACTACAAAAATAACAGATAGATGTTTTCCTTTCTGTTTTGAAACATGTTCATTTGTTCAATGTTGGTTTATATTTGACTTTTGATTCAGATATTTGAAATTTAAAAATTTAAAAAAAATTTAGCTTGTGGTACATGATTTTCAAAATGTAATTTTTTAATTTAATGCTATCCTAAAGGAACTGATGATTTTTAAGAATCAATTCTCAAAAAGCAGCAAAAAAACACACTCGCTTAGAGAAAGGAATAATTAGAAAAGATGTATAAGGCTACATATCACTATTTGGTATGTATGTGTTAGAAATGAGACTACCATATTACTAAGTGATATCCAGAAATGAGACTACGTTATTACAATGTGGTATTACTGGTATCCATGTGTTAAAAAGTATTGCTGTTTAATAAGTTGTTTTTTCCCCCACTATTGACAAGCATATTTAAATGGCTAAAAGAAATTAGTTGACAATGTGGATGTGAAATGAGTGTATGTTATAAACAATATGATCAACAATTTACATAAACGACTCTTGTGGACTGCCATTGAGACTACTTGCATAATTCAATTGGAATTGGGGATTATACTGCAGCATCAAGCATCACAAACAATATTAAATTAAATGCCTATACTATAGGGGTATATCATTTTTTAGCTGGTAATATTTTAAAGATTTAACAACTTGATAAAAAAAATTATTATGATCATACATTTTATTTTTTTTTTTAAAAAGTGATCTATACAGATCTACACTGAAAAGGTAAATTTTTTTGCAAATTAGTTAAATAAAATAACAGATGTGATGTCGGATTTTTAATTTTTAAAATGTGTTCACAGATGCATTTGTGATGCGCTTTTGTCTAGATTTCGATGGGTGAGGATGAATATTTTTGTTGCCTATGCTTTGATAACTTATATTTTTCACAATGTTGCATTGTTGCCTTTTACTCACAGCCTTAATACTTTTGAGCTTGACTAACATTAAAATATTAAAATATTTGAGAAAAAGGAAAATATTTGGCTGAATTAAAGGTGTTTGAATAAAAATTCCAAATAAACATAAAATGTTCAACTTGAATTTGCTTTATTTAAAATCCAGGATAATTTTTATTTATAAATTTTAGTTCATTAGATCATACATGTCAGTCAGAAAGTGATTATTTTCCAAGCTCTCATTGCTTCTATTTTGTATGTGTTAAAAAGCTCCACCATAAGTAACATCTTCTTTAAAAAAAAAAAAAAATGTCTTAATATAAAATAAGTTGTGTTGGAAAATTTAATACAGTAATAAAATCTTTTATAATAATTGCTAGCAATAAAGAGACAAAGTTTAAAAGAAATCATTAATTTAAAACAAGATTTATTGAAAAAACTCTTGGAATGTTTCGTAATAAATTAATAATTATTTATGTGGGTGGTCTTTATTTCATGAGACAGGTTTTTTTTTTTTGTGTTTTAAAAAAAAATAACCAGAAATAAAAGTGGATGAAATAGGACAACTCTATAAAAATACAGATGAAAGCTTTTTTTAAAAACGTTTCTATCCCTGCCCGCAACTACAGAGATAAAACATTGCTAGACGCAGTGTTAAAACGAAAAATAACTTGAACAAAATATCACTTGATCCAAACAGATATTAATTTAAGCTGTTCTTAATTTAATTGAATTAATACCATTTTAAAAAATGTGATTCTCAATCAAGAGTTATTAACAGATGCTTGTAAAATAACTTTAAGCTAAAACACACTCCATCAGATCTAATAAATACACACATCTTCAAATTTGTGTGAAAATGTAACTAAATACTGTTCATGTAAAGATAGAAAATTAGAGAGAGAAAAATCTGTCACATCTTTATCAATGTGAAATCTTCATGTCACAATTTCAAAGTATTTAAATTTATTTTATGTACAGGCAAAAGCCTTAACTGAAATGCAACCTCATTGAATTGCTGAATCCCACGGACTGAAATAACTTGAACCAAACACTGATGCAGTGTCTATAACTCAGAGAGTTGTGAGAGAAAGGGAGAGGCAGGTAGTGTAAAATTATTATCATGACAAATGGATCTCTAGTGCCGTCAGATCATTAAACATATCACAGCTTGTTTTCTGAGAGCATTACACGTATTGATATTTAAAAGAAGAAATGCATAAGAATTTATTTCAATCTCATGATGCTCTATGAAGCATTCTTCTTCCTCTCCTCTTGTTCCAGTAATGTTTGTAAGTGTGCTGATCTTTTCTTGTCTATCAACTCCATCTCTCTCACCAACTGGAAAAAGATCATTTGATGTTTATAAGAAAGATATTTGGTTAAAACAATTCTCACTTGCTCGTTTTTAATTTCATGTTGGAAGCAAAATATTGCGTTGTACATTTTATGAAAACCATGTTGTTAATGAACTTAAGAAAATAAACTCTACAGTTGTCAAACAAAGAAGTACTACACTGACTTAATTTCATGGAATTACAACTTTTTTACCTATTCTATGACATGTCGCCAATTCACTCATAAAAGTTTTGTGATAGTGGCTGTTTTTTTTATAAAAAATCTACTCACCTGTGATATCTCAGTGGCGATAATTGTTCTGTACTTGTCTCCTTTACCTATAGCTTCCATTTCTTTCAGGAAGCTTTGTCTGTCCTCTATTTCACCTTGTACTGAAGATATAAAGTCAATAATCTATTTTATTGGATGTCAATATTTTGGTCATGTCAAAGCTTGCAAAACTGTTCATTATAAAATATTTCATGATGAATTTGAAAGTAAATATAAAAAAGAAAGTATTGTAATAAAAAAAATAAACAAAGTAACAATATGAGAAATTTAACCCTGAAAATCTCTGAAGGTTTGCATCTCTTTGATGCAAACCTTAAGAGATTTTCAGAGTTAAATTTCTCATATTGTTACTTTGTTTATTTTTGTTATTACAAAAAAAAAATAAACAAAGTAACAATGTGAGAAATTTAACTCTGAAATCTCTGAAGGTTTGCATCAAAGATGCAGTGCTTTCAATTGTCTACAACTGATGACGCAGTGCTAAATGCTAGTAATCACAGTCAATTATATTAATTGTGGCTGAAAAGTTTGACTGGAACTGAAGCTCAGAGCTAATTAATTAAATCAGTAATTCTGAAGGGCCTTTAAGCCTAAGTACCAGAGTCGGGGAAGGAAATAGGATCTATTTAAAATCCAATCATTCTTGAGTACCTATTAGAATGGGAAAATCAGGGAAAATGTTATGGATTTATTGATTTCTCTCCCCATCATTTAGGTCTGTTAACAGCATTGAGACCCAAGCTACAGGAGTTCTCAAAATAAATTAGTTCTATTAATTTATTAAGCCATTCTCAAGACTTAAAATAAAAATTTATTTAATAATTATTTTTCGTGTGGGCAGTTTTTAAATTGAATGAACTTACAAGACGAAACAAGGGAGCTTACTGGAATGTTATGAGCATTTGTTAACAGTTTCTTTATATAATTAGCTAAAAATGTGGCAGGTAGACTTCAAACAAAAATTAATGAATTATAATATAATACTTTTTTGATTGCAGTTTATTAAAGAAACCATGAGTAAGATACAAGAATTGAAGTTTTTATAATAAAAACAATAAAATTTTGAACTCTGGTTGTCTTTCTTTTCAAAACTGTTTGAGATCCTAGAGCAGGTTATATTTTAACCTTACCAGGAAATATAATGCTATCTCATTAAGGTAATAAAAAGGGGGCTTAACTTCGACATCGCTCTACTCTATTTGTTGACAAAGTGTCAACAAAACCGCTAAACACGGGACTCTGCGAGATTGGGAAAGTTAATTTAGCCCTAAAAAAACTGAGACTTGGTTTAAAGTGATACTTATAGACTGACCCCATTATTTGAAGCTCTAAATAGTCCACCTGAGCTCAGTTATTATCTCCTGTCACTCTATGGCGCAGAGAAATTTAATAAAGTGCTCAACTTTTTGTACATAAAGGGAGATAAGTGCTAACTTTGTCTTTATAAGTTGTCATGGCTCTTGAATCAATTTAAACTGTAATAAATGTCAGCTAAATCTGTTAAATCAATTGCTGAGATAAATGCGGTTAAAAAAGGTGTATGTCAATTTATCTTCATCATTTAAGCAAAAAAATGTGACGTAAAGACAGAATGCTTATGGAAGAAAAGTTACAACCATACAAACATGCAAATATCTTCAGAATAGTTGGTGATTTTATAAAAAGAAGATCTGAACCCGCATAACACGAAACAAAATCTAAGAGAGGGAAACATGAAATAAAATCTCTACAGCACCATATTCACCTCCACCAAAAATAAATCTGTACAGTAACAACAAATAAATGTCTGGTTATGTAGATGACAAAATTAAAATCAATCACTGGTCTCAAAGTTTATTTATTATCTCTGCTTTTCAGGTGTCATTGACATTTTGAAGTGAGCTAAAACATGAGAGCAATCATGGGTTTCTCTATTTGAAACTGTCTTAAATAACAAAAAGATTTGTGGGATGCCACGAGCTGAAGTGAGATGTGAATATATTTAAATGACTCACATTCGTCAAATCTATCACGAGGAGGTGGAGACTCAAGTTCTAAAGGAGGCTGTTTAACAGTAATTTTTGGCTTGTCCTCTCCATACGCCATGATGTTTGCAAGCCTCTCTTTCTCTCTTATTGACCTCATAGCTGAATTCACAAGAAAGCGAAATAAGGAAAACAGTCTTTAAAAAATATCTTCCTTGAATAAAATATATATACATGCACATAGGCTCTTAATTAGAATTACTTTTTAAAAGTTAAACAAAACAATTTTTAATTCTTCAGTCCATATCGCTTGAAGATGCTATGAATTGAATGTAATTTATAAAGGACCAAATTTTAGGATTAATCAAAGATGAATATAAAGAAAACTGATCTCTACCTGGTATAAAAAAACAACTGACCTCATCTACCAAGTGTAAAGAAAACTGACCTCACCTAGCTGGTATCAAAAAACTGAACTTGGCAGCTCAATATAAAGAAAACTAACCTCCTCTAGCTGGTATATATTCCGGCCTTTCAAACGCACCCATGGCTTGCATGGTACTTTTGGTTCTGACACCACCACTGTATACTCTGAAGGATGAAAGATTGAAGTGTCTTTTAAGATAGTTTATTTAAAACAATTTAAAGATTACTTTTACAAAAATGAATACAACTATTGAATTATTTCACATAAACTGGCTATGGTCCACTTCTATTATAAACAAAAAATTAAATAATTTAAAATTTACTGTCACAATATTTTGAAAATTACATCTGCCCCATGGAGTTTGAGACCTTGCTCATGTTTATATTCTATCCTTAAGACTATTTAGAGTAAATGAGTTTTTTTCATGATTCAAAATTTTTTAAAGTCTTTTAAAACCATTCAACAGTTACGTAGTATAATATTTTGTTTTCATAGAGAAAATTGTGGTTGAAAGAGAGAGAGAGAAGGGGGGAAAAAAAAAAAATTTTCATTATCAACTTTGACAATATATAAAAAGAATAGTATGTATAATGATCAAAATGTAGTCTCTGAATGGACTTTTTAGAGATAAGTTAATTTACACTTACTTGGGGTTGAGTACTTTAGGTAGCGGAGCTTTATTTTTTAGTTTTCTATTTTCTGTTTTTGAAGATGTTGGTGCAACCTGTGTTGGAAGATAACCTCCCCCTGGGTCAAAGGATTCATCAAATAAAGAACACTGTTAGTAAGATCATCGATGTGTCTGAAGTGTAATAATTAAATATTTGTATGCCATGAAAATATTTGACACCAAATATTTTTATGAAACTCCAAACAGTTGTCCTGGAGACAAAACTGTATGTTTTATTTCAGAAAAAAATCAATTGCTCAAATTTATTTGTTATTTTCCTGGCCATATCAAATTTGTTTATTTAATAACAAATTTTGTGGCAGTAACAATTCATTTTCTTTCAAAATATTTATTTCTAGTAATGACTCACATTATTCATCTGCACTATTTACTTTAAAATGAACTTAAGCGCAAGTACGAAAATTCTCTTTAATTTTGATGTATTAACACCCCAAAAAAACAACAACAAAACAAGCCTCTATAGCATTTGAATTATGGCATTTAATCATCTTAGAAATCTCCACATACGGTCAATGATATTCATTAGTGTAACATTATACAAAGATTCAAAGGTTAGAAATCAAGGCAGCCATATTTAAATACATCTTTACTCTGTTATCAACATAAAATACTAGAGGAACATTAATTTTGCACTAATGTTAATGTTATTGGTTATACTGAAGGTCATGCCATGTATTTAAAGGATTAGTAATTTGATAATCATCAAATACTGTTTTTAAAAACTAAATTTTCCTTCAATGAAAATGGTTTATTGTGAATGATTTTAACAACTGATAATAATTGTAATAGTTGCATTTTCTTTACAGTTTAATAAGAGAAAAGGGAAATGGCAAAAAAAATGGACTGATGCTTTGTTTTACCAAGTCAAACAGAATCCTAAAAGTGTTTAAACTCCTGGGAAATTTCCCAAATCATGGGAATTTTTTAGCCAAATTTATAGAAATGGGAATTTGGGAATTTATGAGGATTTGGCCTTAAATATGGGAATATTTGAGATTGACAAATTTTTAAAATTAAATACACACTTGAATGACAATAAAATAAAATAATTTGAAACATGCTCATTTTCAAATAAGAAATACTTTTTTTTAGAGTTGGAGGAGGGGGGGACTTTGGGTCGTTATAAGTGTTTATTTTTATATTTTTAGCGTGTCTAGGTTTTTTATTTTGGATCTAGTTTATTATTTTTTTTATGTGTTGGCTAGGTTTTTCAACGCTATTTGCGACATCATATTTGTTTATTTTAAGCTGACTATGGTTTTTTTTCAATTTAGGATCAAGTTTTTTTTAAAGCTATTGGCTAGGTTTTTCCTCACATTGTCAACAGCATTTAATGCATGTGGGAATTTTTTACTCCTTCCTGGGAAAAGTTGACACCTTGCTTTCGCAACACTTCTCCTACCTTTCAAAGCCTGTTGTAAGTGTCTTTGTTGAAAGTTTGTAAGCTTTGACTCCTTCATCATTTCTGAAAAAAATAAAAGCATTAAATTCAACTTATTAGTTGTATCTATGCCTTGAAATTATAGTACATGGAGGAGTAGATAAAAAAGAATTAACACATGAAGGATTATAAGACATTAATTAGGTTTAAATTTGTTTGCTCTGTTGATGCAAATGAGAACTGTAGTGATTAATAGGTTGCAGGAACTCTTGCAGACACATCTCATAGATAATAATTTACCATATTTCTTAACCTGATTGCAGTCTCCACTATTTTTTATAACGTTTAATTTGCTTTTTTACTCACTGATATCCAGTGGCGTAGCGAGGGGGGG
>MUZC01000220.1:189556-199949 GCA_002072015.1 Radix auricularia
AGAAAACACAAGTACTACGGTATCTTACTTTACTCCAATCGATCTAGGACACCGGAAAAGCTTTCTCAAGTCATCAGATTTGTGGATGTGGATTTACAAACTAAAAAGTAACTATCAAAGAATCATTTTCAGATTTTGCAAAGATACATTCCAAAGACGCAAAAAGCCTTGAAATAGTTATCGTAGAGAAACTGGAATCTAATAGCATACCACTATCCGACGGTCGGTCACGATGTTATGACAATGCTTCTGTAATGACCGGGAATGTTTCCGGCCTTCAACAGCGAAAATGTGCTAGAAATCACAAAGCATTATTCATCAACTGTGGCAACCACAGCTTAAAATTTAGCAAGAGTACACTTAACTAAACATGATCCAGTTGTTATCACGTTTTTGGAACAGTTAAAAGTATAGATTTATGTTTTCTCCCTTTCAACAACTCGTTGGGAAAAAATTAAAAAAAGAGTTGTGCCAATCACAATGAAGAGGGAGTCTGAAACACGTTGGATTGCACGATCAGAAGCTGTTATAGCAATTTATGAAGGATTAGATGACATGGCAGGGCTGTTGGAAAAATTATCAGAACATACAAATATGACGCCTGACACCAGAAGTGATGCAGAAGCTTTGCTGGTAGGTATATAAAACTTTAACTTCCTAGATTTTAAACATTTCTGGAACATCATACTTGATAAAATTGATAGTGTCCAGAAACGGTTCCAGAATCCTACTGTGAGTTTCAAGGAAGCTTAATCTGATCTTGAATCGCTTGAGCAAGAAATTGTCAACATTCGTGTTAATTTGAGCCATGTTGCGGTAGACAATGGGAAAGAAGATGCACAACTTGGAGAATCGAGTTTGACAGAAGATTAGACGACATCGGAGGATGCCTTCGAGAATTAAAAAGAGATGCAGAACTTTCTCCATAAGAAGAAATTGCACCTGCTATGAACAGCGAAATTGATAAACCCCAACAGGAGATATCAATACGGATTTTACGTCTTAAACAACCTAAACAACAAATTTGGATTTTTAATAGTTACTAGACGTCAAATCTCTTCTTGCTGAAACAAAAGTCGATACGCTTCGTTATAATTGCTTAGATTTTGCTAATTTCTACGAATTGTGAACATGAAATCAAATACTAAAAAAAGAAGCTCAGTACCCGGACTGAAGTTCTACCGGAAACTACTTTGGATCTTATCGATTTTATTGTTTCATATGGAGATTGACGACATTCAAATCAAGGAAGATCCATTTATTTTAGATTATGTCTATTCGAGTCATGTATAATTAGTAGAGTATTTTTTTTTCAAATAAATTGTTTATAATCGTATAGAGAATTATTAGTCTGTATTGTATTTCATTAAAATATCATTTGCTTCAAAAAATGAACCATATAAACCGTAAAATTTCAAATTTTTCTTGGGGCTCAGTGAGCCCCCAGAATTTTTCGGTCCGTCAAGGGGCGCAGAATTTGTGTCTTGCCCCCGGGCGCACATGACCCTAGCTACGCCACTGCTGATATCAGTCCATTATTCTCATTTCTACAATTATTCTAATATTGTTATAATATCATTAAAATTTGCCCAAGGAAAAAATTGACAGTTGTGTTTACAAAACGTTTTGATTAGTATAGATAGGTACTCCAGTTAAAATTTAAAATTACATCTGATGGGCAAAAATAGTTTACTTAGCTTTCAGCTTTCTAAAAAAAAACCTCCAAGATTATTTTGATAGAATGAAATTTATTGTATGTTAGTGATATTTATGTATTTATGTATGTAGTTAGCTTTGTAAACCAGTTGAAAACCTTGCATCTTGTCTATTAGAATATTACATTATTTGAAATTATACACCCCCAATCTAACTAAGCATGAGTTTCAGGTAGAACTGTCTATGAGTTTTAGCTTAAAAATTTTTAATATTAAAAAAAGGGATCTCTATATTTCTATTAAATTTGTTAAATTTTTTATAAGTTACTAATTCCTCTAAGATAGCCCAAATATTTCCTTGCATGCATCTCTTAGTTTCTGTTGTTGACATGATTTTAAAACAGACAGGTATCTAAATTTTTTTTCAATTTATTGCGCACAAACTTAGCTTGCAAATACAGTATAGGTATATGTTTCAAATAAAAATTAATAATATAAAAGTTATATTGAATAATAAAATCATTTCAAATGACTTATGATTTTAGTAAAATTAATAAAGTCAACTTTGTTTACGTGATTAATATGGGGATGAGACTGTAATCAGCTTATAAATTAGTAAATAGAAAACATGAAAACAGGGTATGAGTTAGACTGACAGGGCATAAGAAAACAGTGAATGTTTCGGCAAAGAGCCTTCCTCAACGCACAAATAGTACACAAATAAAACGAATATAAAGAAATGAAAAATAAAAACTTAGTTGCAGTGAAATCTAAAGAAAGCATTAGCAGGAAGAGAGCAGCGTGAGCTTATATAGGAAAGGAGAGAGTGGGTGGGGCAAAACGATTAGGTGGTCAGTACAAACACAACATTCATCCTATGTGGTGCAAGATTCCCATACTCTTGGATTAGTCTTTTCTCCAGACTAACCCTCCTGGGTGTGTTTTTGCAAGAAACCATGGCGGTGACTGCCAGGTCATTGATGCCCATATGGTCGCCTCCATTGAAGTGTTGGGAGACAGGATACTGTCTTGTGTAATCGCATATACATGCTCTGCAATAAGGCAAGAGAGTAACCTCTCCGTCTCACCTATGTATTTTAAAGAGCAGCGCTTGCACACAATGGTGTAGACCACATTGCCATTCACAAAGCCATCCCTAATCATAAATATACCCTTATCGTGATTAATCTGTTCCTGGCTCTAACGTAATACACGAATTTCTGTGAAGTCAGATTCTTTATTTTTAAATCAAACATTTGTGCATTTAGAACATATAAACTTGAATGCAACTAAAATAACTTTACTCAAAGTTATTAGATCCTGGTGAAGTTAAAAAGCACCATTAAGTTACCATTAACTTAATCAATTTAGTCACCAAATAAAAAATATTAGAGGCATTAAGAGAAATCGAGACCAAATAGACACTAAAAATAGATGATAATTATCCCTTTAATTGCATACATTTTTATATATATATATAACCGCTTAAGTCGACGGCGTTGGGGAATGAAAAATGGCATCGACATAACCGATGATCGAGTTAAAGCGAAAACCAATATGGCGGCAAAATATTAACATGCGCTTGAAATTTCTTTATGTACGTGTTGTGCGTTAATTAGTGATGGGACGATTAATCAGAATCGTATCGGAATATCGGGACCCTATTTCTTCACTCTTTCTTAAGGTTGTTAAGACCGTTCGTTTTTAAAGACCGTTTAAGTTTAACTATAACGCCGTTTTGCGGTGATTCCCAGATTGAGCGATACTGTGCCTTCGAAGCGACTTGCTTGATTTTCCTTACAAGCTACACAAATAAGTAACCTACACATCCCCTTATTGTCCCCGAACCATTCTCTTCTGGACTCGGAATGGTCTATCGTGACCTATATATGACTCATGACAAAGCGAACTCTCCTCTTATATAAACGTACACAAATAAATTAGGTACTCCTTTTGAACCTTCAACTTTGACATATTTTAATTAATTCTAACCAATAGTTAAATGGCTTTTGCACACGGCCACTTCTTATGAATGAAACAATGAGAACAAAGCAGTAGTACAGTACATGTAATAGTCAAAATGAGGTTGAAGGATGAATGGTTGCCAATGACAATAAGTTTGCACACGGTACATTTTATTATTCCATACGATCCCCTCAGCTTACAATTCCTTCGGTAACTTGATGCTAATAGGACTAACCAACAACAATGGTTTGGGAGATTGAGAGTAAACTGTCTGTAGTCTGTTATATTATATATTTTAAAATCTGGGGAGCCTTGTTTACAGTAAGCAGCCTATGATTTTGGTATCGTCCCATCACTAGCGTTAATAAATGATAATGTTCATGCACGTGTTTTTGGAGTTGTTTTTTTTAAACACAACAGCATTGCCTTTATTTGTTTGATGAAGCTATCGGCATGCTATAAAATTGTACATACATGTTTGCTAACAACAAAAGGTATATGTGCACCAACTGACAGCAGAAATTTACAAATTTAAAATAAAAACCAACGTCGATAATTTATTATTCTCCAACACATCTCTGAAACTGGCGATTTAAGTTAGCAACACATGTCTCAGCGCAAGGCGCAAGTGGGCTGTGATGATGACATCACCAGCACACATCACAAGCTGATCGCATTGCCATAGTACCAGAAGCAACACAGCGCTGAGAGCAAAAAACAAGTGGGCTGTGACGTTACCAGCAGACCCTGGTGAAACATTTTCAAAAGCTGGCAATTGGTCATGGGGTCGAGTTAACCGATGTTAAGTGGCAAATTTGACCTTTTTTGTGCTCGTGTTATGAGGTTTCGGCGACTTAAAAAAATCGAATTAAACGACGAGAAAATACTAAGACAAAGAGAGAATTTGGCGGTTCCAATAAAAACCGTCGACTTAATGGGGTGGTCGACCTAAGCGAGCTCGAGGTAAGTGGGTTCCACTGTATCATGATCAATGCTCACTTTAAGCTGCATGGCCGTGTGGATATCTGATAGATGCCCCGAAGGAGTCTAGAATTACCGTACAGCAAATTTAGTAAAATATTGCACCCGAATCGGATGCTGTGAAAATTTGCATTTGAGTTTTTCATTTTGCACACAGACCGATGAACCTTAGAGGGAACATTGATCATGATAACTTACTAAACCCTCTTCACTTACACTCTTTAAGCACATTTTTTTAAAGGAGGTAAGACATAAATAATTGTATGGGCTGACTTAATAAACATTTATTCTAACTTTATACAGAGAGGACTAGACAAATGAGAAGCAATGTTCAATGGTTGCTTTTCTAAAAAATAAATATTTGGTGAACTTTCCAAATAAAACAGGTGAAATATTTTACTGTAAAATCTAATTCATTCATTGACAACAAATTTGAATTGATGAGAATCACTTGTTGTTATTGGTAATGAAATCTGGATATGCAAAATCACTACTTGAGCACAATTAGCCGTCAATTAGGATTAAGCCTAAGTAGCAAGGCCTAATTAAATAAATTCAATTATAATAATAATGATGAATATGTACAACTTACAGTGGCGTCGCTAGGGGGGTGCGGTGGGGGCGGGCCGCCCCGGGTGACACCATCAGGGGGGTGACACCAGACAGTAAAATTCTATATATTCCCGTTATTTGGCACTGGAAAACTCGGAGGAGTTCTATGGGTTAAATCATGACGGGGTGACACCAGGAGCTACCGCCCCGGGTGACACCATGAGCTACCGCCCCAGGTGACACCAACCCTAGTGACGCCTCTGACAACTTACACTCTAATTCTAATTTGAGATCATACTGCCTAGGCCTAGGCTTTTTAATTTTAACTTTTTTTTCATATTAATAGTAGAAGAATACACTATCACTATTAATATTAATTAATTTTAGAATTATTTGTTTAAAACTGTTTAAACGTATATGAATATATAAAATGATAAGTTTACTAATTTAAATTGCTATTAATAATAATAATAAAAGTAATAGCAACTTTATACAGTCACTTTAAAGTAATTTTATTCATTATTAATATTAATAATTAATCACAGTAGGCTCACACTCACACCACAGTAGTGTCAGTAGTCAGTAGTTACTGAGTAGTATATAACTGCGCAAATAATTTAAATAGTGTATATTATAATACTAATTATCACTACAAACATTTCATTTATTTTAAAATTTTATTCCAATGCTTCTATAAACGAACCTGATAGTAAGGTTTGAGTTTGTTTACTATACACCACTTTTGGTGCATTCCAAAACCCTCCTTGGCCCGACATTTTGACGCTTTCTTTGCTGCTAAGGCGTCACTTCCTGGTAATTAAATTAAGCTGAAACTTATACCTATTTCGCATTGTTTAAAAAAAATGATAATAATAATAATCCCAGCAAGAACATTTTGCCCCAAATATGATATTGATATAGATCTATTCTATATTTTATTTCATTCAGTTTCAGCGTCCTAATGCCTAATGAGAAGCTTTACCCAAAAACAGTATTGCTTTATTTAATCTTGAGGTGTCTCCCTCTTAATTTGATAACGACATTGTTTTGTTAAGTGGGGCCCGCCTGCAGTGGACTGTTCTTTATTGCTTTTGTTGTTTGTTTTAAAAAAAAACTTTTTGTTGCATCATTTCTACACTTTCGCAAATAAAGAAAAGAAAGTCCATAGTCCTGGTAACATTAATATATGATGATAATAATAAAAGTGGGAGTCGTTATTATACATTTATTTTATTATTATTACAAGTTTTATTTAGAGTAATTTATTAAAAACTGATTTAACTAGTAAATAAATGATTTTTTTTTAAATTTAAAAAATCACAAATAAATTATTTAAATTAAAAATTACTATATTAAAAATATTAATCGAACATTTTTAAAAAATGTAACAGAGCCAAGTCTATGGAAAAAAATTAGAGTAAAACCATCTGAAATAAAATTGAGTTATAAATATTTCAAGTAATTTGAGTTTATCTTAGTTATCTATTACAGACGTTCCTTCTATACAGAAGGCATCTCCATTCTCTCCCCCCCCACCCCTTCCATCGCTGGCTCAACTCCTAGCGTCACCAATACGTCACCAGCACGTCTATAGGCTGTGTGGAACCAAACTCCTCTGATAGTAAGAACGTGATGTATTTAACGGCTTCATTACCCTACATTGCCAAAAACAAAGTTTAGGCCATTTTTTCAGAAAAAAATTTCGCAGGAAATATGCACTAAACTATAGCCAGGTAGTGGCAGAAAAAATCAAACAATTCTAATATTTGAATTTAAGTGTATAATTTAATTTCAGATAATAGTTAATTAGATAAAACAATTAAATGATAATGGAAGTGGATAGAACCAGCCACTCGTTCATAAATTAAATGGTTAAATAAATAGAATCAGTGATTTTCATATAGTTACTATACATATCAACCTTAAAAATGTGTGTTTCAGTGGTGAAGACAAAGACAACAGAAATAGTTTATGTTTCTATCTTCAAGGAGTTTGCTGACGATCAAGTTGAAACATACAAATCACTGGAAGAATGAATGAGCACAACTGCACATCTGTAAGTTTCAGACTAAATGACTAAACTAATGTAATTCTATCTCACTACAAAACTCACAATGATATGGTGCTCCCTAAGTTGCGCTATCGTTAAACACGCGTATAAAAATACCAGGAATCGAGTGATGAAAAATACTATTCGAAGACCTCAATGGAAGAAACGGCTATGTGACATTTTAAAAATTATTTTTAAGTTATCCCCAGTATCTGATAGAGGATCGAAAATAGTATTTCTGAATGAGGTTTTATGGTAGAATTATGTATCTGACCCTTTGAAAAATCATATTTATTTAGTTAATTATAATAAAAAATCTGTATAATTTTGAGCTTTAAAACTTAAATTTAAATATCTCAAAACTACAAAAATGTGACATCGCCGTTTCTTCCCCAGAGGTCATTAATTCGTATCTGTGATTAAGTTGTTAGATTCCCGTCAATACATTTTAAAATTCAACCAATTATTTCAAGATGGTTAATAAAGTATTATTGCTGTCCACATTCATCAGTATTCGGGAAACTAGCTAAAATCAGGAACTTGGTACACACAAACACACATAAACATACTCAAACGTATTAGCTAAGCTCTGATTTCTGAAATTTCATTGCTTTTTAATTATAATCAGAAGCAAGGCATTGGGAAATTGGAATTATTCTTGTTCACTGGAAAAAATTAAAAATATCTTCTGAATTCTGCTAAATTAAATGTCCTATAATAATGATAAATTAGGGATTTTTATATGTTTGATGGACTTTAAGTGACTAAATGAGGGTATGGGAAGTGTGTAGTGTGTAAATCAAAAGTGACAGAAATGTTAATCACACGTGAGGAACGACGTCAGTGGCTCTGAGCATGAGGCCCTTAATAGATCTTCCCGGTAATCTCTCCTAAAAATCCTCTCCCCCCAAAAAAAAAAAAAAAAAACAAAAAAAAACATTTAAAAAAAATAAGAAGAAGAAGAACCCAATAGTAACTAATAGCTATAGACGACCCGGAGTGGTCCCCTCTGAGGGGTGGGCTCCTGGCAACCCAGGAACTCGGACGGAGGTGGGGGTACCTTCCACGAAAAAATACCTCACAAAGGATGGGTGGATTTTTCCTACTACGACTCCCTAAAACCTCGGCGCCACCCTGGCTCAGCAAACGTTTCTATTGATCACGATAACATTTAATCAAACAGGCCCCTTCCCTATTTTCCTTCCATAGACTATTAAGATCTATTGGTGTTACGCGCATCTCTCCATCCCAGCTGCACCACTGCGTTCTAACAACTTAAAAACAAGTTTGTACTGACAAATAAGTTAAGTCAACTGACTGTAAGTTAGGGCTACGTAGCTTAGTGCCCGTCATGGTAATGTAGATATTCAGTACTCGTCATGGTAATGTAGATATTTAGTACCCGTCATGGTAATGTAGATATTTAGTACCCGTTATGGTAATGTAGATATTTAGTACCCGACATGGTAATGTAGATATTTAGTACCCGTTATGGTAATGTAGATATTTAGTACCCGTTATTGTAATGTAGATATTTAGTGCCCGTTATGGTAATGTAGATATTTAGTACCCGACATGGTAATGTAGATATTTAATACACGGCATGGTAATGTAGATATTTAGTGCCCGGCATGGTAATGTAGATATTTAGTACCCGTCATGGTAATGTATATAATTAGTACCCGGCATTGTAACGTAGATATTTAGTACCCGACACAGTGATGTAGTAGGCTGATGACTGAAGGCGATGCGCGGGACCGCCCTAGATTATGTGGTGTCCAAGGCACCAAACGATACGCTTTGCAGGGCCCAACAGACCAGGAGCAAGAACCGTGCAAAAATTTACATTTCTACATATATTGAAATAATGGGAGGTTAATTAAATATTTTTTTTACTCCATAACAGCATGTACACACAAATAAGTACACTTTTATTCATTTAATTGAAAATCCTAAAAATAAAAAAAGATGTTTTTATAATTATCACGTTTTGTTTTGTTATGCTAATTGTCAGTTAACATAAAGTGTTGACCTTAAAACGAACGGATATGACGCATGATCCAAGCAATGTAGTTACAAAATGAAAAATATTAACATGAACACGTCTTTACTACCATTACCATGCTCATATTTTATGACGTTAGTTTATTGTATGACATTCATCATCAGTGACAGTATTTAAATCCTTCTGCTTATGATCATAAATAGAAACATGTATACATTGTGGGAGTAATTTTTTCGATTCCATTTCTCACAATCAGTAAAGTTTCCAGCATTGGTGTAGGCAATTTGTTTCTCTAGTTGGTTTTCAATAAACTAACAGCAGAAAAAAACGCGTTCTACTTTTGCTGTTCCATGTGGAAGCGGCAACATTGTTTGTACAAACTTCGAAATAATCGGAAATCTGTATTCTTTGTTTTCGATATTTCTAGTCATTTGCTCCAATCTGATGTCAGAAAGCTTCATAACGTCCGTCAGCCTTGACATTGCTTAAATCCGCAACTTGGTCTAGAAATCTCTTACAGTTTATTAAAAGAGCGCGGGATGCTAGTAAAACAATTTAAAAATTAAAATTTGAGTCAAGAAAATAGCTATCACAAATATGATTTGATTTACTGATTTTTTTTTTAACGTTGAGATTCCAATTAAGTAAAAAAAAAAATTTTACGAACGTCTTATTATTTTTTTACGGAATCTTACGGGCAAGCAATTTTACGACAAATCTTTAAAGACTGTCCGTAAATTTACGGATGGTTGGCAACCCTGTTAGTTGTGTTGTTTCTTCTACTTCCACCTTGTTTTTACGACTTAATATTACATGTATTAGCAAATCTTGCAAACTTTGGCGACTGCAAAATCTGAAAAAAAACTTTATGATTGATCCCTAGCAATAGCTTTCTTAATTGATAAAAAACAGCTAAGTTATTAAGCCGATTTTGAATCATCGTTTAACCCTAAGGGTTTCAATAAGTTTAGTTTCGAAAAGCTTCTTTCTCCGGAAGTCACAGTGACAGAAATAGTTAGAAGAGGTATTCTAAGTGCGCGGTTATGAGTATTATGAGTGCATGTATTAGGGGCCGTCCATAAATGACGTCACGCGATTTTGGCCGATTTTTTACCCCCTCCCCCCTACGTCACGCGTCGTCACAAAATCGTCGACCCCCCCTCAAAAAGTACGTCACAAAACTTT
>MUZC01000220.1:207601-244874 GCA_002072015.1 Radix auricularia
GTCGCTGTTTTGACACAGTCGCTGTTTTGAAGTCGCTGTTATGACTGTCGCTGTTTTGACTGTCGCTGTTTTGAACCCGTGGAAAGCAACACATTTCACGCCCTAACTCCAGATCGGAAGAATGAGAATTTGTATTTCCAATATTAAATTCTTATTTCTCAAGAATACGTTACCGGTAATTCAAGTTCTCGTCTGCCTGGGTCCAATCTATTCTCATAAGTCATTGGACGAGGTAAAACCAAAGAGCCTGAAGGAATACATCTTGGAAGTCGTAAAAATATCCGGGGGAAAATACAAGGGAAAAGTCTATAAAAGAAAATTTAAAAACCGGTAAATCAAAGGAACAAATCAATGGGCCAAATCAAAGAAAGTATTGAAAACATACTATTGATTTATTTTTGTTCCTGAATCAAAAAGCCATTTCAACTCGTACTTTGCTGACGACAAGGGAATGATCCGTGTCACAGTCGGCACTGTGATAGCTGCGAGTGAATAGGACGCTAGCTAGTTGTGCATACCTGGTGATAATGAGGTCCAGCTGGTGCCATTGGTGGGATCGAGGGTGTCTCAAAGATACTTGATGTATATCCTTGCACTTGAAGAAAGTGTTGGTCACACACAAGCCTCGTGAGCAGCACAATTTCAGAGGCCTTTGTCCATTTTCATGTAACTTTCCTCTTCCAAAGAGTCCAAGGCAGGTTGGCCAGGCTTCGTGGTCGCTCCCCACTCTAGCATTGAAACCCGGATGAGGTCCGCACCCCCGCACCCCCATTGAGGCCCCTTAACCCGTACAAACGCCAACTATATCTTAAACTCCAATGGTGTCCCCCGATGAGGTCCAAACCCCCCGCACCCCCATTGAGGCCCCTTAACCCGTATAAACGCTAACTATGTCTTAAACTCCCATGGTGTCCCCCGATGAGGTCCGCACCCCCCGAACCCCCATTGAGGCTCTTTAAACTGTATAAACGCTAACTATATCTTAAACTCCCATGGTGTCCCCTGATGAGGTCCGCACCCCCCGCACCCCCATTGAGGCCCCTTAACCCGTATAAACGCTAACTATGTCTTAAACTCCCATTAAAACTGTATAGCCGAGTTCCACCCAATGACCTCTGACCTATGCCAAGATCCCATTGATAAACAACAAAGAGATGGCTGCTTTAAGATGTACAATTACATGGTGACGGTGAATGAACCCAATCCCCAACTCTCGTTAACTAATGACATGGTGACAGTGAATGAACCCAATCCCCAACTCACGTTAACTAATGACATGGTGACAGTGAATGAACCCAATACCCAACTCACGTTAACTAATGACATGGTGACGGGGAATGAACCCAATCCCCAACTCACGTTAACTAATGACATGGTGACGGGGAATGAACCCAATCCCCAACTCACGTTAACTAATGGCATGGTGACGGTGACTGAACACAATCCCCTACTCACGTTAACTAATGACATGGTGACGGTGACTGAACACAATCCCTAACTCACGTTAACTAATGACATGGTGACGGTGACTGAACACAATCCCCAACTCACGTTAACTAATGGCATGGTGACGGTGACTGAACACAATCCCCAACTCACGTTAACTAATGACATGGTGACGGTGACTGAACACAATCCCCTACTCACGTTAACTAATGACATGGTGACTGTGAATGAACCCAATCCCCAACTCACGTTAACTGTGCAATAAATCTGATACCTTCCTACTGCCCAAAAGTTTTATTCTGTATTCATTAGTTTGATGCTCTTGATAACATCGCAGGTTTTTTGGGATCTGCGTCACATAGATTGAACTAAATTAGATTCAGGGGATATCATGTATCTACAAACTGGACTTGCCTTGTGTCTTCTCTGGCAGAGACAGTTATCATGGATGCCAGTACTTCTTGCATAGCAGAACGAATTCGCTGTGTTACGTCACAAAAAATTTGGAAGCCATTGAATTACGGCGACTTAACCGATTGCTTGAATAATGAATCGCCACTTAAAGGGGCCTTTATAGGCCTTATAAAAATGCAAGTAACCGATATTAATTGATAAAATAATATAAAAAAATATTATCCCGATTAATCGAAATTTAAAAAACAAATCAGCACCAGCCCTAATTTGAAGTAACAAGGCTCAAACGATGGTCAACCTTTTTGAAGACCATTACACAATTATATAAAGTATTCAAAGTTACAAAATGATGAAGTGCACGGATGTAGGCTATCAATATCTTCAATAGTGAATCAATTCTTTGAAAGTATGAGCTAAATATGTCACCCTTGCATTAGACTTAGAAAAAGACTGTTTGCTGAAATGTTCATCCTTTTACAACCCCACCCCACACCGAATTTTTTTTTTTTAAAGTAAGAAAATTAACTTAAATGATCTTATTATCAATAATGAAAACAACATTAACACATTTCTTTCAAATTGTGCGTGTTCTTTTTTAACGTGTAATTGAATTGTGTTTTTACATCAACGTGTAAGTGAATTGTGTTTTTACATCAATATGTATGTGAATTGTGTTTTTACATCAATATGTTTGTGAATTGTGTTTTTTTACATCAATATGAATGTGAATTGTGTTTTTACATCAATATGTAAGTGAATTGTTTGTGAATGGTGTGCACTTAAGATTCAGGTTACGGAGATCAATCCCACGTGCTTTAGTCAGCATGTGGTTTGCCTTGTGTGAATAGAGAAAGGTAAATTTGTTTGTGTGTGACATGGGTGTATGTGTTTGTGTGTAACACAGTTGTGTGTGTTTTTGTGTAACAGAGATGTATGTGTTTGTGTGTAGCACATATGTATGTGTTTGCGTATAACACAGATGTATGTGTTTGTGTGTAACAAAGTTGTATGTGTATGTATGTTAACTAAAGTAAAGGCTAACATACGGTATGTGTGTGTTTGAGTTATAAAGCAATTCTAGATGACTGCACTGGTTACAAAAACAACTTTAATGAACTAATCTCAGATCTGCTAATGATCCCCCTTTCCTTGACGTCCTGCAAATGAATGATTTCCCCTGACTGCCTCGACAGACAAGGGGAATAATCTCCCGTGTGAATAGCATCATCTGATCATGGGAAGTCATCACGCTATGCTTTGTTGATGTAGTTTAGAGAGTATTCTCTCCGTCAGTGCGTTATTTAAATCACCAACCAGACCATCACCCTGAGTCTACTTGACAGAAATATCGACAATCGTGCCCTGAAAACAAGGGTCTGGGATTTCTGTTATTTAAGAACCACTGAAACCAAATTCACTTTTGAGGATATGTAGTTTGGGGATAGTTCATATTGTGTTGCGGTAACTAGTAAATGGTCGATGTGATTTGGGAAAAAAATCGTGTTTGTATTGAAACTTTGCTCTAAATAAGAATCAACACTACTTTGTGCTCTCGGTTCCTTGTCCTGTTTATGCGAGACTATTTTTTTTCACGCAGACCTGGATGAACATTTGGTTTGTTGAACTGAAATGAACGTGTTCCCTTTGCGTGCCACTTCGCGGTCCGTTACATGGGCCGGATGATAGGCGAGGAGAGCTAATCAGTGAAACCTCTTGCATTTGCTCCTAGGAGTAGAATTGGAAATGGTTATCAAACTCACAAGCTATGTTCCAATAGTTCCATAAAAGGTGAAAATGTTTGTGTTCAAATAAATATACTTGACCTCTTTATCCCCAGTTCCTGCTGGTCAACTCCAGCACAGTTAACGTTCTTGGTTGTGGTGACGTGGTCACTGACCTTGACCCTGGGGGTGGAGCTATGGAGGACGCCGTCATCAAAATGGCTCAGGTACATGACTTTCAATTTCAAATAAATAATGTAATAAAATAATCGATAAATAAATAATCAATAATATTACTTTATAGAGGATTTTTAAAAAAAAGAAGCTTATAAAAAGATCGCGAAACATCAAGTCTAAATAATTTTGTCTCCCTTTAATCGAAACTTAGCGAGTCATCCATCTACACACAGTGACTTCAATGGCAATTCCTTATTAAAGAACACATTTCAAATCTTTACATGCCATGGACACACTTTTTTTATATAGGGATGTTCATAATATGGCGGAAATTTATCAATAGAAATATTATTTCTAAATGTATCTTTTGTAAGGACAACTTCATTAAAAAATTAATAAAAGATACGAGTCAATACGTGAATGTAGGTATATGGAGAATGATTGATCTTATCAGCTAATTTTTAATTCTTCGTTAATTTAAGACAGCTTATTGGACTTGCAAAATAAAAAACAATATCGTAAGTTTACTAAGCTAACAATTTTGAGAACATAGTGATTTGACTGTATTTATGCCTCAAAACTTTGTTCCGCTGAAATGTAATCTAAAAAAAGAACATTACGAAATGAGCTATGACGTTTTCCGGTTTTAGAAATGAAGAGCCCTATATAAAAAAGCGGCACTGAAAGATGTGTGATTCCATACGTCATTTCTTCCCAGCAACCTCCACTGATTGAATCCAACTTCCCGATGGCAGTTGTGTACATCGTGATGATGGTGTCAGCACTGAGCATAGGTACAACTGGCAACATCCTCATATTGATGGCCAGCGCCTGCTTCAAGAGTCTCAGGAAAACTGGCTTCATATTCGTCATAAATCTCGCCCTGGCTGACCTCTGCGTGGCCGGCATTGCTGACCCCATGTGTGTTATAGGTAATGTGTCTTATAGGTAATGTGTCTTATAGGTAATGTGTCTTATAGGTAATGTGTCTTATAGGTAATGTGTCTTATAGGTAATGTGTCTTATAGCTAATGTGTCTTATAGGTAATGTGTCTTATAGGTAATGTGTCTCATAGGTAATGTGTCTTATAGGTAATGTGTAGTTCAAGGGTTGATACTGTTGCACTTAAAAAAAATATGTGTTGTATCAGACTCTTAACGACATTAATGGGAGCTTAAACAAAACGGAGAGAAACAGAGAGAGAGAGAGAGAGAGAAAGAGAGAGAGAGAGAGAAAGAGAGAATGAGTGAGAGAGAGAGCAATAACGCTGGTCATGGTTTGTCTCCCTCACGCTTCATAGCCCAAGTACACACAAGTAATAGCGTAACTTAAGGCGCAAGTTTTTTAAAGCTTTTTTTCCCACGACATTGAGCAGAAATGTCAGTATTCAGTATTCACACATGCAAGAAAACCCTGTTATTTTCACATTCGCTACGCCATGTGCGACATGCGGACGCTCAATTCGTGCAAGAATAGGGCTAATAGGCTACCAGAGGACACACCTGGCGGCTTAAGCACTGGACTATTAGGATGAGAGTGGTCATCTTCGACTATGATGGGCGAATAACCCAACACGCCATTGAAATTAGTGCTCTTACTTTTTTAAATTGAGTAGGGAAATTTGTATGGAGTTCGTGCAAAGAAAAATAACATAAGAAAAGGAAAAAAAGGAACCACACTCCAAAGTAATTACATCTACATCGTAATGCACTCAAACTACTCATCAAAATGTGCATTTAAAATAATTTGATGTTTTTGAATAAGTTGAAAATCACCTTATTTTAGTATCTGCTAAATGTGTATCGTTCTTACGTGTTGGGTGGATCACGTCTGGCCATAACGTGTTGGGTGGATAACGTATGGCCATTACGGTATAACGTGTTGGATGGATCACGTCTGGCCATAACGTGTTGGGTGGATCACGTCTGGCCATTACGGTATAACGTGTTGGGTGGATCACGTCTGGCAATTACGGTATAACGTGTTGGGTGGATCACGTCTGGCCATAACGTGTTGGGTGGATCACGTCTGGCCATTACTATATAACGTGTTGGATGGATCACGTCTGGCCATTACGGTATAACGTGTTGGGTGGATCACGTCTGGCCATTACGGTATAACGTGTTGGATGGATCACGTCTGGCCATTACGGTATAACGTGTTAGGTGGATCCCGTCTGGCCATTACGGTATAACGTGTTGGGTGGATCACGTATGGCCATTACGGTATAACGTGTTGGATGGATCACGTATGGCCATAAAGTGTTGGGTGGATCACGTCTGGCCATAACGTGTTGGGTGGATCACGTCTAGCCATAACGTGTTGGGTGGAGCACGTATGGCCATAACGTGTTGGGTGGAGCACGTATGGCCATAAACGTGTTGGGTGGATCACGTATGGCCATTACGGTATAACGTGTTGGATGGATCACGTCTGGCCATTATGTTATAACGTGTTGGGTGGATCACGTATGGCCATTACGGTATAACGTGTTGGATGGATCACGTCTGGCCATTACGGTATAACGTGTTGGGTGGATCACGTCTGGCCATTACGGTATAACGTGTTGGATGGATCACGTCTTGCCATTACGGTATAACGTGTTGGGTGGAGCACGTCTGGCCATAACGTGTTGGGTGGATCACGTCTGGCCATAACGTGTTGGGTGGATCACGTCTGGCCATTACGGTATAACGTGTTGGATGGATCACGTCTGGCCATTACTGTTTAACGTGGTGGATGGATCACGTCTGGCCATAACGTGTTGGGTGGATCACGTCTGGCCATTACGGTATAACGTGTTGGGTGGATCACGTCTTGCCATTACGGTATAACGTGTTGGGTGGATCACGTCTGGCCATTACGGTATAACTTGTTGGATGGATCACGTCTGGCCATAACGTATCGTTTGGAGCACGTCTGGCCATAACGTGTTGGGTGGATCACGTCTGGCCATTACGGTGTAACGTGTTGGATGGATCACGTGTGGCCTTTATGTTAAGTGTTTTTATAATCACCTCATTAAAAGTTCTTAATCCAGGTGGTAGACATATTACCTTCACAGGTTATTGCGATTTTAGAAATTGATGGCAAGCTCAAGGATGTGTCAATTTTTATTTCATACTCGAAAAACTATAACAGGTTCATTAAAATCTGAATCAGATTCTTTATTTAAAATGGTAATTCTTCTTTCAGCTGTTCTAAAAGGCGAGGCCTGGTTCAATGATAAACGTTGGCTCTGTGAGACGGTGGCAGTTATGTGTCTGACAGCATGCTTCTGTGCGTTTCTAAGTCTTACCTTGGCCAGCTTAAACAGGTGAGTTGGTGCGTGTCTTGGTATCACCTTGGTCAGTTCAAACAGGTGAGTTGTTGCATGTCTTGGTATCACCTTGGCTAGTTTAAACAGGTGAGTTGGTGCATGTCTTGGTATCACCTTGGTCAGTTTAAACAGGTGAGTTGGTGCATGTCTTGGTATCCCCTTGGCCAGTTTAAACAGGTGAGTTGGTGCATGTCTTGGTATCACCTTGGCCAGTTTAAACAGGTGAGTTGGTGCATATCTTGGTATCACCTTGGCCAGTTTAAATAGGTGAGTTGTTGGTGCATGTCTTGGTATCACCTTGGCCAGTTTAAACAGGTGAGTTGGTGCATGTCTTGGTATCACCTTGGCCAGTTTAAACAGGTGAGTTTGTGTATGTCTTAGTCTTACCTTGGCCAGTTTAAACAGGTGAGTTTGTGTATGTCTTAGTCTTACCTTGGCCAGTTTAGACAGGTGAGTTGGTGCATGTCTTACTCTTATCTTGGCCAGTTTAAACAGGTGAGTAGGTGCATGTCTTATTCTTTCCTTGAACAGTTTAAACAGGTGAGTCTGTGCATGTCTTACTCTTACCTTGACCAGTTTAAACAGGTGAGTTGGTGCATGTCTTACTCTTTCCTTGACCAGTTTAAACAGGTGAGTTGGTGCATGTCTTACTCTTTCCTTGACCAGTTTAAACAGGTGAGTCTGTGCACGTCTTAGTAATCCTTTGGCCTGTTTAAACAAGTGAGTTGGTGCGTGTCTTAGTATTACCTTGCCCTAGTTTAACAGGTGAGTTTTTTCAGGCTGACAGTGAAATTGGTTTCATTATCAAGTCTTACATGATTCATGTACAGTTCTTCAATACAAATTGCTCAAAATCAAAATATTTTTAGAACTGTTCATACATTTAAAATAAAATGTAATATTAAAAATGAAAATATACCTTAACACAGTGGCGTAGCTAGGGGGGGGGGCGGAGGGGGGTGGTCCGCCCGGGACGGCACTCAGTCAAAGGGCGCCATTTGTGGGCATTTGAAAAATAAACCCAGGCATTTCCGAAAACCGCTCCTTTTCTTTTGAAGGGGGAAAACCATAGTGGAACAAAAAGAAACTCAATTTTGAGTTAAAATTAATGGATTCGAGCAACATTTGTTTGATCACATATTAGTTGTTATAACTAACGCAGAACAGTTTTAAAATTTAAAATTGCCCAAAAAGGGAACTATTAGTTTGCAAAATTAAGCGGTATACGTCATAGATGGCGCTTTTATAAGAAAACTGCACAAAAAACAACAACACATCCCGCTGGTCCGAATATATGTTGTATTAATATCGCACGAAAGTTTTGGGTGGAATTTCGACATTCACAGAATGATGCGCTAACAAGTACCTACATGACATAGTGGTTCCAATAATGGCTTTTAAATTGAAAGTAATAAAATATATTACTGTTTCAGGTTTTATAAAACTATTGTAAGTGAACCTATTAAAAATTAATTACTTTGTTTTTATTGCATTGTATTAACACACAAAGCTTGTGTTTTTCATTAAAATAAGGTTATTCATTAAAAAATGAACGATTATTTATTTATCCGTTAATAAACACCACAATAACATAAATAATTCAGAAAAAGACACACTTTAAAATTTCAGGCGTCTTGGAAAATTGACATCTGAAGTAACTAGTAAAACGAGATCAGATGCTGGAATTTTACTCAGTTCAATGGCAATCTTTTACTTTTCTATTATATCTCAATGGGAGCCCGTCTTTTTTAAATTAATGCAAACTATTCACACCCATTTGATGAAACAAAGATATGTGCTAATACAGAATGCTGTTACAGAGAGTTGGAAATATCCACTAGATGCCAAGTTAAAAGGAGAAAAATATGAGTGGGGAAAATTCAGAAGACGTGGTTCTATCTTTAGAGCAAGAAGTACAACGATAAATGTTTTTATCCATAGATGTCATTATAAAAGAAAATAAAAGAACGAGGTGATGAGTTACATGTCCTTGCAAGAAAATATTCGTGTATAATACTATACTATCTAGGATTCTAAATGTTGAATTTGAACATCAATTAAATTTTTTATTTACATTGATAAAGAAATGTTCGAGATTGAAAGAGAAAGGATCCAGGTTTTTATGGCAGTACATGGGGCCGGTCTTAGCTATTGCGGGCCCGTATGCAGCTTATTATGCGAAGCTGATTGCGTGGGCCCAAGTTTGGGTATGGATAAGGTATTAATAAGGATAATAAGTGAAAATTAAGATAGGTTTGGAGCTATGAAAACGCTGGGCCCACTGCGACCGCATAGGTTGCAGGAGCCTAAGACCAGCCCTGGCTTTACATACACTACAAGAAGAGGCTTTATGTTAAAAAAAGAGGGGAAATACCCCCTTGATCTATTAAAATATATTTAACAGTAACTATTGTAAAATTCTTTATCCAGCATTACAATTTTGCTAATAATTTTTTAAAACAATAGCTATCAGTATATCTAGTTGTGCAAGGAGCTTCTCAAAACTGAAGTTGAAAAAAATATTTTCGCTCCACAGTAAGTGATTTAAGGCTACAAAGTCTTGCAATATTGTCCATAGAACATGATATTTCAAATAATATAAACTTTGATAACATAATAAACGATTTTTAGACTATGAAAGTTAGGTGAGTAAGTAAATTTATAAATAATAAAAAAATATGTTTACATGCTTATGTATACAATTTCTTTTTTTATTAAAAAAAATCATATAGATTTATTTATTAATAAAAAATAAAAGCATATTAATTGTTAATGTTTTTGGGTATAAATTTGGAATATATTTTGTTTCATTTGGGGTTGGGGCTGGAGGGACCTACCACCCTATAACTTTCTTGTGGCTATTATACAATTATCTTGTAATTTTATGTGTATTTATACGTTTATCATCTTATGCGGCCTCTTTTATTGCTGTTTACATAAATAGGGCGTGCAATGGTAAAATTGTTCCCCACCTTTTAACAATGTACTTCGTTTCAATGACAATTATTTATTCATGCTTATTAATTTATAAAAACGATCATATGATTAACTTAAAAGAGGCAGTCCATAAATGACGTCACGTGATTTCGTCTGATTTTTCACCCCCTGCCCCCTCGTCACACGGCGTAAAGAAACGAAAACTTAGACCCATTCCTCATTGTGACTTGGCAAAGTCCCCCCCCCCCCATACAAGCGGTATTTTGTATTTGAAAATGAGTATGTTTAAAATAATTTTTTTTTTGTTTGGACATTTCAATATGTTTTTAGTTTAAGGCTGCACTCTAATATCGGAACACGGGCGAAACCACGTAAATCGTCATTGAATAAAGTTTGGGTGATCATATATTTCAGTGTAGCTTTTATTTAAAGTTGCGCGTTTTGAATGACATCAGATGTGTGACTCCCCCCTAAGAGGGCGGCATATTGGAGACCGCCCCGGGTGGCAAAAGCTCTAGATACGCCACTGCCTTAACAACACTGTAGAAAACGATTTTCCAAAAAGCAAAATGCCTAAACAATAAGAAAAACCCCCCAACAAAAATCAAATATAAACAACGTGTTACCAGATACGTCTTTGTGTGTCACAACCTTCTCTACAACCGGATCTTCACCAAGAAGATGTGCACTCTCATGTGCTTCACAGCGTGGGTCACGGCCTTTTTCTTTGAGTTTCCGAACCTTGTGGGTAAGTTTTAAACAACATAATAGAAAATAATATTTTTATTTCACCCGTGCATGACAAACATACCTCTATGACAAACATACCTCTATGACAAACATACCTCTATGACAAACAAGCCTCCATGACAGACATACCTCCATGACAGAATACTCCATGACAAACATATCTCCATGACAAACATACATCCATGACAAACATACCTCCATGACAAACATACCTCCATAACAAACATACCTCTATGACAAACATACTCCATGACAAACATACCTCCATGACAAACATACCTCCATGACAGACATACCTCCATAACAAACATACCTCCATAACAAACATACCTCCAATAACAATCATACCTCCATAACAAACATACCTCCATAACAAACATACCTCCAATAACAATCATACCTCCATAACAAACATACCTCCATGGCAATGACGGACACGGTCCAACACTTTAATTCCCAACAACCTGCCGATTTTATCCTAATCATAAAGATTGAGAATTAAAAAAAAAAAAATAATAATCATTAGATTTTACTTAGTATCTTTTGGACAGACTATTAAATTATCATAAAATATTATAATAAAATCCTAATATTTAACATGAAGCTATTTAATACGTAGTACGTGTCGTCTCACAACACTGGGACACAGTTCAACTTAATCATGCATTCGTCTGTTTAATCCGGCGAGAGATTTCTCAGACAACTTAAAACCCTTTGATGTTTGGTCTCCTAATTTTAATTTTGGTCATACCATCAAAGGCTGGGGGCGTCACAGCTTTGACAAGAAAAGCAATCAGTGTATCTGGGACAGGACGGCCAGTTTGTCTTACACAGTTATCGTTTCTGTCGGCCTGATTGGAGTCCCCTTGTTTACCATGGGCATGTGCTACGTTCTCATCTTCAAGAAGATTTACAGGTAGGTAGTGAAATATTCGCTTATAAATGATTACGGTAAATGAGTTTATAAATGTACTTTATGGGCGCCATGCAGTACAAGACACACACCACACGGTACAAGACACACACCACACGGTACAAGACACACCACACGGTACTAGAGACAATGCCCAAACCTTTTGTATCAATTCGCATTATAGATTAAAATGCTTCCTTGATATTTCAACTCCTGTCTCCGACAAAAGGTGAACTACGACCTAAACTTATGTGCGCAACCTGCTGCCCTTACGTTGGTCTTAACTTTAATTTAATTCATCTAAGTTTTAATGTCATGTCCAAAAAACATTTAAACGAGATTTGTCAGGACGTCAATAGGGAGCCATAATATTTTACTGTCATCGTTCTATGAGCTCATCAACTGAAAGTTGTCAAATGTCTTCAAATTATAACCCTGCCCCTAGTATCAGCTTTCCATTTCTCTCTCTCTCTCTCTCTCTCTCTCTCTCTCTCTCTCTCTCTCTCTCTCTCTCTCTCTCTCTCTCTCTCTCTCTTGATGCAAAGAGCATGTGTTTTATTAATACGCGACACACTTTCAGGCGTTAATAGTGTTTAGGATGAAAAGCCAAAACATGTGAATTTTCTCTTGACTTAACTAACCGAATGACGCTGGCTCCATGGCCACAAATTTGTGAAATTTGATTGGAGAATGTTAGGAGCCACAAATCGGGGAACGTTCAATTAGAGAATGTTAGGAGCCAAAAATTCGGGAACGTTCAATTAGAGAATGTTAGGAGCCACAAATCGGGGCACGTTCAATTAGAGAATATTTGGAGAGTCAAAACCAACAGAAAGTTGACCCAAGAACTCAATAACCAAATGATTCAAACAAGATTTGATTCAGGAATGTTACAATTTTTATTCAATAAGCAATTAGGGACTTTAGAGAAAAATTATTGTATACATTTATTTTTACTATGCTTGTTCCCAATAAACAAAACATAATTTCATAATGTTGCCACTAATTGAACATTTGATCAAGATCGTATGACCATTGTTTCAGCACAAAGGCCAACCTGTATCGAATGGACAAGGAAGACCCTGAGAAGAAGAAGAAAGTCTGGAGCGAGACGGTCAAGTCCTCCAAGATGTTGTTCATCATATTTGTCATTTTCATCGTCCTCTGGACCCCCTACGCCGTGGTCATCGCAGCAGACGTGAAGGACGCCATGCCCACCTCCCTCCACCTGTTCGTCACCATGCTAGCTCACCTCCACTCCAGCGTCAACTTCGTCATCTACATCATCTGCAACCGGAACTTCCGGTTGGCTGTACTGCGCCTGCTCCGCTGCGGGGAATGCTCAGACGCCTCGCTGTCGTCTTCATCCTACAACTCCGAGACCAAGTCGACGACAAATTACAAAAGCCAGGGCGTCTCAACAACGGCAACAAGTCAGTATGTGACGGAGAAGGTCAAGGTCGAGTCGACCAATGTGATGTAACACACGGTGAATGGTTGAGAATGGTTGCAACAAATTCATGTAAGGAAGATACGAATGTAACAGATATGAAGTGACGTCACTTGTTTAGTGGAGAAAGAAGTACTCTGGAGATGTGACTTGCAAGATTTGCCATAAATAAAACATTTAAACAATTATCACCGAGATAAGGGACTTAATTACGTAAACTAGCAGTGGCTTAGCTAGAGTTAGTGCCCCTGGTAGTTAGACGAGAATTTGACAACGACTTCCACACAAAATGCCCGCGCAGTTAGTTCAAAATTCGGCCTTCAACATCTAAGTAAACATGCCTCCTTGGGTGGACCGCCCAATTGATAGGCCATAGGTGACCGGTACTTTAGACTGACGCCCACTACTGACCGGTACTATAAACTGAAGCGGCTTCCATTGGGAACTAACGACTGAGCTTTGTTGTTAAGCCCTTACACCTCTCCCTCAAATTGTATCGTTTGGTGCAATGACATAGAAAAGATTGGACTATAGTATAATTAGGCATATCTTTTTATTGTATTTTTTTTCAACTGCTAAACTGTGAGTTTTTCTTTAACAGCTAGAGATTACTTTAAACTTGACTAGCATTCTACGACCTTGTCTTAGAGTTAATAAAGTTTTAAATCTAAACACAAGTGCTTATTGATGTTTGCACCAGTATTTGGCCGGGGGAGAGGGGGGTGTCAAGGTATGAGAATCACTGTCAATCAGTGTTGTGAGTTGTGGTGAGAATGTTATGAACTCTATTCAGTTGACGGACTTTTGAATGTCAGGCAATGACTTGAGAGTGCGCGCAAGGACTATAAATAGTGTGGGTCTGTGTAGTGTGAGAGAGACAGTGGAGAAAACATCGGAGAGAATAGTAACGTCAGAGTGTGGACGTTCGGCCAGGGCTGTGTTGTTGACAGATTGTGTTATCGAGGTTGCTCGAACACTGTGAAGGCTGTGATCCTGTATGCCTGTGCTGTGATGGCTCGAGCACTGTAAAGACTGTGAGCCTGTATGGCTGTGCTGTGATGTCTCGAACACTGTGAAGACTGTGATCCTGTAAGCCTATGCTGTGATGTCTCGATGGCTGTATGAAGGATTTATACGTGTATTTATAGTTCAATAAAGAACACCTTCTATTCGACAAGAGTCTGTCTTTATTAAGATTGTATCCAGAACCCAGTACGCAACAGGGGGGTAATTCAATGTGATTTAATATCGCCATGGCCACTGGTACAACTTAATATTTTTAATTGTAATTTTTATTGTATGAGATCAAAGGTCATCAGTTTACGTTTTATTCTTGAGATGTTTTTCAGCTATCCACCCCAAGCTCTCGCTATCGGATTATCTTAATTCTGCTACTGATGGTCATATAATTTGATAATACATATAGCCAAACAAGTTGGACCGTAACTTCTCTAACATTCTTGAGTCCAACCTTCACGGTGTCACAAGCGTCCTAATACTTATATCTTGACTGCTTGCTCCAAGATTCATACAATTACCGTTTACAAGAATAAAGACACTGCTTGAAATAAAGAAACAACTTTAATGGCGTTTCCTCCTTTTTAGCGCATTTTCGAGAAGTCGAATGCGCTATTGCACCCGTTTTGTCCGTCCGTCCGACCGTCCGTCCGTCATCACCCTTGATCTCAGCATCCATAAGTCCTAGACCCATGAGGTATATATGTTTTTTGTATGTCCTGACCTGCCATTTGTGCATCAACACTCAGTTACTCGATCCGTTAAAAAAACCCGTTAAAACTACCAAAAAATATTTCGAATCGAGAGGTAACACTAGCGCAGGGAACGGCCGCCATTGCCGGAAGTCTAATGCATAATCCTTCTGGCATTGAAGAGTGGTGCGAAAGGGTGCAAAAGAATTAGTTGTTTTTTTTTAGTTGACGTCATTAGATTATGTGTAAAAGTTTAGAGAGTTTTACGTCATCATTTGTGGTGACTTGTAGTTAGATTAAAGAGAAAATAATTTTTTTTAAAATGTAAAGAAATGACTTTTAAATAAAAAAAATGTCAGGTATATTAATTACACAAGAAAATTCATAAAAATATGTCTAAAATCTACACACAATTACTGATAACTACATAATTCTGATATCTAACATAAGTACTGATACATAATACGAAAATGCGCTAACACGTCCTGAATTCCAATAGGGACCAGGCTTAACATGATTTTTACATCAACAAACACACCAAACTCTCTCCCTTTCTACACATAAACCCATGACGTCAACAACACAATCACTTTGCACGCTTTCGCACCACTAACTAATAACTTTAAATATCACAAAAGCAAACATCAAACACACCACCGTGCGCAACTCACAACAAGTTACAATGACAAATTGGTCATCCGTGACACACGGCGTGCATACAAAAGCCACTTAGTTATTTTATAGGAACTTTAACCTGATCCCTCACAAATAACGTTAACCAGTTCATGTCATGATCCCTCCCATATCACGTTAACCAGTTCATGTCTTGATCCCTCCCAAGTAACGTTAACCAGTTCATGTCTTTATCCCTCCCAAGTAACGTTAACTAGTTCATGTCATGATCCCTCCCAAGTAACGTTAACCAGTTCATGTCATGATCCCTCCCAAGTAACGTTAACCAGTTCATGTCATGATCCCTCCCAAATAACGTTAACCAGTTCATGTTATGATCCCTCCCAAATAACGTTAACCAGTTCATGTTATGATCCCTCCCAAATAACGTTAACCAGTTCATGTCATGATACCTCCCAAATAACGTTAACCAGTTCATTTCATGATACCTCCCAAATAACGTAGTTCATTTCATGATACCTCCCAAATAACGTTAACCAGTTCATTTCATGATACCTCCCAAATAACGTTAACCAGTTCATGTCATGATACCTCCCAAATAACGTTAACCCGTTCATGTCATGATACCTCCCAAATAACGTTAACCAGTTCATTTCATGATACCTCCCAAATAACGTTAACCAGTTCATGTCATGATACCTCCCAAATAACGTTAATCAGTTCAAGTTGTTGATTGTTTAAGGATATTATACCGCTAGCACCCGACAAATTGGACAGCACTCAACTTCGTTTAAAGACAATACCGGAAGTAAACAAATAAATATCGTCTGCTCTAATAAAATTTGTTCCTGCTGTTGAAGTTTCAATGTAGCTATATTTTTAGGGAGATTCCCGTGTTTTTTATTTTATTTTTTAAATTTATTTTATTTTATTATTATTATTTTTTTTTTTTTCAAATTGGTTTAGTGCGCGAACATTCAGATACAATTTATAAAAAGAAAAGAATTAAGTTAAGTGTTAAATATGAGGAAATGAAAGAAGTGTTAAGTACATAAACAGTGAGACAAGTTAATGGTAAGACTTTAAATAAAGAAACGACTGTTAGTTTTTTTTCCCCTCAAACTGATACTATTCTATTTCTTTTATTGGACATTTAAGCGGACCTCTATTTCATGGTTTAGGTGTAACGAATACATTCGTCAAACAAAAAGTTAAGGAAAACCAATACTTAAGGAAATCAAATACGTAAGAAAAACTAGTTGTAATAAGGAAAACGAAAGCGTAAGTAAAACGAATAGGTAAAACACATGACACACAATTGCGTGGTCAGTTTAAGGGCGTAACTTTCAGAAAATATCAGCTTTTATTTGGAGAGTTTTGATGTGGTGGTCAAGTCCGAGATGCCTGGTCCCATGTCGACCTTCACCTTTGTTTCATGCCCCTGTGACGGTCGTTCCTCCGCGCTCTTGTTTAAGTTTGGATGAAGCCCAAGGCGGGTGAGGTAAAGGGCGAGCACTCTCTTGTTGCACACGTAGGACACGAACAGGAAGGCACCTTGAAACCCATTGAGTATTGTCGCGATGTATCTAAAGTTATGGAAGAGCCGACAAATGATTACATGAAAGGACAGAAAAACAAACAATAAAAAAAACAGGGTTTATTATAATTTTGACTGGAAAACGTCAGATCTCCATTTAGAATATTACTATTTTTAGATTAAGTTTTCATATCAGAAAGTGTTTCAGTATAAATAAAGAATTATAAATATTTTGACAAAAATTCTATAATAAAGTTGTGAGCAAGTGATTATCTGAGTAAAGTTAACGGAGCTGACTCCACTCCAGAATTAGTCAAGACCTGTCTAGAAAATACCAAACATAATTACCGGAGAATTGATTTATGCTTAATTAAATTATTCAAACTTAATATCCGTAATACATTCACAACAGTATATGAAAAGATGTATACCTGCAATGCTATAGACTATAGAAGTTACATACAGAAAATGGAAACTAAAAACCTATAAATATATTTTAGGGGTACTTAATTGTGGTAATATTAGTGTTTCGTAAGTGCAAATATCACCTCAAAAAATCCGCATCAAGTAACTCAGCGAGAATAGCCAATGTCCAGAACGCCCCGGTCATGGTTGACAACTTGACGTAAATGTAGAGATTGGTCTTGTTCTCGTTGTTCGTAGCATCACTTTGTATCAGCTGGCGGATTGTGTGAATCTTACAGACTGTTAGAATGAACAGCGCCATGTTACCAGCTGTGATGAGGACCAATGGGCCACCTAAAGCGATGCCTGAAACAAATTAATGTTTAAAATTTGACTTATACAAAGCAGATGTAGGAGAATTGTGGTCCACGGATTATATGCGGCCCACAGACTACATGGGGTCCAGGGACAACATGGGGCCCACGGACGACATGGGGCCCACGGACGACATGGGGCCCACGGACGACATGGGGCCCACGGACGACATGGGGCCCACGGACGACATGGGGCCCACTACGAAAGTATTTGGGACTCGAAGAATCTTGCAGCAAATGTGAAAATTAATAAAGTAAAAATCGTCAAGTTTGTGTTTGAACTGAGGTGAATTTGATTTAGGTGCAGCTCATCATAATATATTTATGTATACTTGACATTAATGGGCTTTAACAATAAAATAGCTTAGAGAAAACGCTAACTCTCAAATTAAAANGCGTGATGGCGCGCACACACTATATATATATATATATATATATATATATATTACAAAATGAACTTCTTTGATTGGTCTTTGTGTCATGAGGAAGAAATACCGCATTGTCAAACAAGAATGAATAAAGTTGAAATTCAAAGTGATCTTAATCTTACCGACAATAAGACGGTCATCTAGATAGCATAGTGTATCGCCGTAGCCGATCTGTGCCCCGGATGTAGCGCAGTAAGTGCCAGTGACCACCCCAACAACAATCAGCGCCGGGAATATCACAGAGAGTGTCACCAGTTTGATGAGATGAGCCGTTGTCCTGCCAGCTGCGCGGCTTCTCGTCTTGGCAGTAAACACGCGGAACATGGACACGCTACAGATGAATGTCCACACGAACATCCACAGCCACGAGAAGTGGGTCAACATCCCGACGAAAGTACAGAGGGCGCTTTGGCCAGATCTAGAAAATGGCATGGCATGGAGGAATGACATTGGTCAAACGGGAAGAAATTCGATCTAAATATCTCTAAAAACTTTTTAAAAAAATAAGATAGCTTAATGACTTATAGTTTTTGTTAACTATTTGCTAATAATCACTTACACATGTACGCTTGTTTGTAGTGAGACTTGAGACAGCAGGATGCTGACAGACAGCATCATGTTCTTTGTGCCAGCTGGGGTCCTCAGGACTCGAAACAGCGAGTACGTCAGTAGAGAGAGAAGCAAACACAACACGGAGACCGAAACACAAACATTCGTCAAAATGTTAAGTCTCGTATCTGTGGTCCCCTCCGAATCGTTCAAACGTTTGTACCCATCCACCAACTCGGCCAATTTGTGGTCCAGTAGGTCACGACAGACATGCAAGGTACCGCTGTTGTCAAGTCTCAGTTGGTTGAGATCGGAGATTTCCGTTAATTCAAGTTTAGTCGTGTTCAAATCTAGTATTACTCTTAAAATAGGCGGGACTCCATCCGTTATTTTCGTCTTGTAGAATGTTTTGTTGAAACTGACGTAGCTGCACACCAATGTCCTGGAGATGGGTACAAATGAAGGATAAACCTCTTTCACAATACTTTGCGTTTCAAAACTCCCACAAGTGTGTGATCGTGTTACACATCGCCTTGTTTCATCACATGACGTCATATTCAAGCCGAGCTGTGGTAGCACGGTATCCTCCATCATAACCCATGGCTTTAAGCGTAGGATAATGTTATCTCTCACTTGTTGATCAACTTTTACATTAACGCCGAGTTCTATCGGGTTAGCGACCAATGAGTCCAAAATAAAACTCTCGAAAAGATCCCGAGAGAATTGTTTCTTGGCGATGAGCTGACTGCGTATCCAGAAAATGTAAGATGGCGGCGGACTGACGTCTGCTTGAAGCTGTCCAGTTTCTATGACGCCAAGTTCTAAATTGAAACTAACACTGAGCTCGTCCAACAGTTTCTTGATCTGAAAGTTAGTCGATCATTTAAAGTCACTGTCTACAGGTATCAAGATGGACATAAAACTAAGTTTATGTCTAGGTTTCTATCTAGGTTTATGTAGGTGAATGAGAATGGACAGAGGCTGCTGGAACTGTGCTGCTGAAGAGGCTTGTGTGTACCCAAAACATTCTCTAAGAGCAAGGATGTGCCCCAAGTGTCTTGGAGACACCCTCTATCGCGCCTAAGGCACCAGCTGGACCTCATCATCACCAGGCGTTCACAACTGGCTAGCGTCGTACTTACTCGCAGCTATCACAGTGCCGACTGTGACACGGATCACTCCCTTGTGGCAAGCACAGTACGAATAATGAGGAAAAACTCGTACCACACAAAGAAAAAGGGATGTCCACGCATCAACACCTTCTACATGAAAGACCCTGTGAAAATGCAGCTGTTCACTGACAAAGTGCATGAAGCTCTCTCAAAGATGTCCTCACACGACACCATTGACTCCAAATGGACGCATCTCAGAGACACGATTTATACACCAGCAGTAAATGTCTTTGGCAAAAAATCCC
This sequence comes from Radix auricularia, assembly GCA_002072015.1. Classification (NCBI taxonomy): domain Eukaryota; kingdom Metazoa; phylum Mollusca; class Gastropoda; family Lymnaeidae; genus Radix; species Radix auricularia. The sequence continues at coordinate 227,782 of MUZC01000220.1, forward strand.
ACGAAAATACGGACTGGTTTGATGCACATTGGTTTGAGCTGTCACATAAACAAAAAAGAAAAGCTCTTATGGCCTACAAGGAAAAGCCTGCACCAGACAGTCTGCATGTCTTAAAACCAGTCAGGTCGCATGTCCAAAAAATTGCACGTCATTGCGCCAATTCCCACTAGCTTATCCTCTTCCCCAGCATACAGTAAGCTTCAGACATGGGGAATGCCAAGACCATGTACGAAAATATAAAAAAAACTGGCCCATTGACGTCCAAAGTTTCCCCCCTAAATTCCAAGAGTGGAGAATATATCCAAGACAGAGCAGTGCGGCTAAAACGGTCGGTTGAGCATTATCTGGAACTGTATGCAACAGTTAACAAGTCTCCAGCACCACTCTAGATGACATCCCCATGGAAGAACTTGAGGTCGTGCCCACACAGGAATAGCTTAGCTAAGCAATCGATTGCCTAGCTTGTAGAAAAGTATACCACCAGAAGCTCTAAAGAGTGGCAAGACAGCTTTACTACAAATTTTGCACGAGTTTCTGATCATCCTCTGCTGGGAACAGGGCTACATCCTCCAAGACTTAACAGATGCAAATATAGTGACACTATATAAGATCAAGGGCGATAGAAGTGACTGCAATAACTATCGCGGTATCTCACTCCTTAATATTGCAGGAAAGGCCTTTGCCCGTGTCATACTAACGAGATTACAGAGTTTAGCCTCCAAATTCATCCAGAATTTCAGTGCCATTTCCTGGCTGGTCAATCTACCATAGACATGGTGTTCTCAATATGATAAACTGGTCAATCTACCATAGACATGGTGTTCTCAATATGATAAGCTGGTCAATCTACCATAGACATGGTGTTCTCAATATGATAAGCTGGTCAATCTACCATAGACATGGTGTTCTCCATACGAGAGCTCCAGAAAAAATGCAGAGAGCAGCAGATGCCACTATACATTGCCTTTGTGGATCTTACGAAAGCCTTTTATTTAGTCAGTCGCAACTGGCTATTCCAACTCCTGGACAATATCGGCTGTGTTGCAGGCAGTTCCCTGAAAATAAACAGGGCACAGTGCAATTTGATGGCACTATATCAGAAGCCTTTCCAGTCAGCAGCGGAGTTAAACAATGTTGTTTACTCGCACCAACACTGATGTACTGCTTCGATACGCATTCAAGGATAGCTGTGATGGAATCTGGTTACACACCAGAGACGATGAAGGACTTTTCAACACTGTCCGTCTCAGAGCCAAAACCAACATGACATATTTCATAATTCGTGAGCTACTCTTTGCTGATGATGTGGCACTGATAGCACATGCAGAACCTGGTTTGCAACAACTCATTTTTAGATAATCCAAAGCCTTCAAAGAATTTGAAAAAGACTAACATCATGTTCCTAGACACAAATTCTCATCCTACCATTAATATTAATATCGACAATGAAAACTTTAAGGTTGTGGAAGTTTCACCTACTTTGGTTCCAAAGTCTCCAACACACTGTCTATTGAGGACGAAATAAACAGTAGAATTGGCAAGGCAGCTGCCACGATGGCTAAACTAAATAAACAGGTCTGGCAAAATACCAAGATAACGGAGAAAACCAAACTGTGTGTCCATTGAGCTTGCGTCATCAGTAGGCTGCTATACCGAAACAAGACATGGACCACTTATACATCCCGTGAGCACAAACTGAATAGCTTCCACTTGAGGTGCCTGTGTCGCATCATTGGCATTAAATTTCAGGATTAAGTTCCAAATAGTGAGGTCCTGATGCGTGACAATATCCAAAGCATGTTCTCAATCATTCGTAAAAGACTCCTGAGATGGCTAAAACATTTTTAAAAAAAGAAGAATGAGCCCTGGCCGCAATCCCAAGGACCTCCTATATGGTGAACTGGTATCGGGAAAGAGGAAGGCAGGTCACCCACGTCTGCTATTTAAATATGTCTGTCAAAGGGACATGAAAGCAGCCAGAAAACGCACAAGCGACTGGGAGTGTAAGGCAGAAGACCGATCTACGTGGCGCACAGTTGTAAAAGAGGGCGTATTAGTAGCCGAGGAGCGAAGGATGGAGAAGGCTACAGACAGAAGAACTAGGAGAAAGGCCAAAATATTGGGAAGCACAGAATTCATGTGTAAAAGTTGTGATAAAGACTGTCATTCAAGGATAGGACTGCACAGCCACACGAGGAAATGCACCTCAGACCAACGGTCATGCACTATAGCCTTGCGAGACGGAAGAATGTCGATTATATTTCATAAAAAGATTAAATTAAAATGTGTAAGATTCCAATACACTGCCCAGTTAGTTCGTTATGTAGCGAGTTAGATTACAATTTATATTTATACTGACCAGCTCCATAAAATCATTGATTAAGTTGTTGATAAGTTGCGCTGTCGGCAGATGACGTAAACTGACTGCTGTGTTGACGTCAGATATCAGAACGAGGTTCAGTGAGTACACAAGTCCCCGAATATCAGAGAACACAGTTGTACATGTTCTGTTCTTGGGCAGTTTCCCTGGTGTACAGGTCAGCGGTAAACAACCACCCTTCGAAAGTAACAAGACGTTTTGATTGTGATACAACAACAGGCGGATACAGGGTTATGGACTAAAGACATAACTAGAAAAACTTCACTGGAAGCTGTAGAATAAGTTTGTTTGGTAAGTGTTAAAATAACACAACACAATTGAAGGTAAGTCACAGATACAAACATTGACACAACACAATTGACGGTAAGTCACAGATACAAACATTGACACAACACAATTGACGGTAAGTCACAGATGCAAATATTGACACAACACAATTGACGGTAAGTCACAGATACAAACATTGACACAACACAATTGAAAGTAAGTCACAGATACAAACATTGACACAACACAATTGACAGTAAGTCATAGATACAAACATTGACACAACACACTTGACGGTAAGTCACAGATACAAACATTGACACAACACAATTGACAGTAAGTCATAGATACAAATATTGACACAACACAATTGACGGTAAGTCATAGATACAAACATTGACACAACACAATTGACGGTAAGTCACAGATACAAACATTGACACAACACACTTGACGGTAAGTCACAGATACAAACATTGACACAATTGACAGTAAGTCACAGATACAAACATTGACACAAAATAATTGACAGTAAGTCACAGATATAAACATTGACACAACACAATTGACGGTAAGTCATAGACACAAACATTGACACAACATAATTGACAGTAAGTCACAGATATAAACATTGACACAACACAATTGACGGTAAGTCATAGATACAAACATTGACACAACACAATTGACAGTAAGTCACAGATACAAACATTGACACAACACAATTGACAGTAAGTCATAGATACAAACATTGACACAACACAATTGACTGTAAGTCATAGATACAAACATTGACACACCACACTTGACGGTAAGTCACAGATACAAACATTGACAAAACACAATTGACAGTAAGTCACATATACAAACATTGACACAATTGACAGTAAGTCACAGATACAAACATTGACACAAAATAATTGACAGTAAGTCACAGATATAAACATTGACACAACACAATTGACCGTAAGTCACAGAACAAACATTGACACAACACCATTGAAGTTAGTCACAGATACAAACATTGACACAACACATTTGACAGTAAGTCACAGATACAAACATTGACACAACACAATTGACGGTAAGTCATAGATACAAACATTGACACAACACAATTGACAGTAAGTCACAGATACAAACATGGACACAACACAATTGACAGTAAGTCACATATACAAACATTGACACAATTGACAGTAAGTCACAGATACAAACATTGACACAACATAATTGACAGTAAGTCACAGATACAAACATGGACACAACACAATTGATAGTAAGTCACAGATACAAACAGTTACACAACACAATTGACAGTAAGTCACAGATACAAACATTGACACAACACATTTGACAGTAAGTCACAGATGCAAACATTGACACAAGGATGTGATCACTTGTTGTAAGTGAAACTGATGGTCAATAAAATAGGAACTACCATCAACAATTTACAACAATATGTTTGTATGTTGAATGTTGGTATGTCGGTATGTTGAATATTGGTATGTCGGTATGTTGGTATGTCGGAATATTGGTATGTCGATATATTAGTATGTCGGTATATTGGTATGTCGGTATATTAGTATGTCGGTATATTGGTATGTCGGTATATTGGTATGTCGGTATATTGGTATGTCGGTATGTTGGTATGTCGGTATATTGGTATTTGGGGAAAAAAAACGATGTCTTCACTAAAACCACAGACTAGAAAGCCCAACTTTACTTACGTCAGGGGTGGCCCATTCATGGTCACTGCAGTTAGTGAACTGAAAGGGGGTTGTGATGGGTGGCCTCGGGGGTCTGATAGCCTTGAAACTCAGCAGGTAGGTGAAGGGAGGGGCAACGGCTGGGTTGTGGTTAGGGGCTTTACCTGGTGGACTGCACTTTCTCTCCGCCACTATCTCCTACAAGAGAGATCAAGTATCAGTTGTATAGAAGAGATATCTCTACTGGTACTAGTCACTAGACAAAGAGAGACAGACGGACAGAGAGAGACAGACGGACAGAGAGAGGCAGACGGACAGAGAGAGGCAGACAGACAGAGAGAGACAGACGGACAGAGAGAGACAGACGGACAGAGAGAGACAGACGGACTGAGAGAGGCAGACGGACAGAGAGAGACAGATTGACAGAGAGAGGCAGACTGACAGAGAGAGACAGACTGACAGAGAGAGACAGACGGACAGAGAGAGACAGATTGACAGAGAGAGGCAGACTGACAGAGAGAGACAGACGGACAGAGAGAGACAGACGGACAGAGAGAGAAAGACGGACAGAGAGAGACAGACGGACAGAGAGAGACAGACGGACAGAGAGAGACAGACGGACAGAGAGAGGCAGATTGACAGAGAAAGGCAGACTGACAGAGAGAGACAGACAGACAGAGAGAGACAGACGGACAGAGAGAGGCAGACGGACAGAGAGAGACAGACGGACAGAGAGAGGCAGACGGACAGAGAGAGACAGACTGACAGAGAGAGACAGACGGACAGAGAGAGACAGACGGACAGAGAGAGACAGACGGGCAGAGAGAGACAGACTGACAGAGAGAGACAGACGGACAGAGAGAGAGACAGACGGACAGAGAGAGACAGACGGACAGAGAGAGACACACTGACAGAGAGAGACAGATGGACAGAGAGAGAGACAGACGGACAGAGAGAGACAGACTGACAGAGAGAGACAGACGGACAGAGAGAGACAGACGGACAGAGAGAGGCAGACGGACAGAGAGAGACAGACGGACAGAGAGAGACAGACGGACAGAGAGAGGCAGACGGACAGAGGGAGACAGACGGACAGAGAGAGGCAGACGGACAGAGAGAGACAGACTGACAGAGAGAGACAGACGGACAGAGAGATACAGACGGACAGAGAGAGACAGACGGACAGAGAGAGAGACAGACGGACAGAGAGAGACAGACAGACAGAGAGAGACAGACGGACAGAGAGAGACAGACGGACAGAGAGACAGACGGACAGAGAGAGACAGACGGACAGAGAGAGACAGACGGACAGAGGCTAATCATGAAGTCACGCATTATGAGAAGATAAATGAGTGTATAGTGAAAATCAATAAATTAAAGAGCTTTCATAATTAATACAATTTAAAAAAAAAACAGTCTTTGAAATTAAAAAAATAAAAATAATAATTTTAATTCCTTTGACTACAATAGTGGTTACCAAACTTTTTTGACCCATGGACCCTTTTTTATAGTCAAAACTTATCAACGGATTACCAAGTAAAAAAAAAAAAATATATAAATATATTTATTTTAAAAAATTAACAAACAAACAAACAAACAAAACAATCAAAACTGCACAAATGCATAGTGGAAAAATTACAAATCCAAAAAAATAAAAAAAAATAATTAGATTTTGATGAAGAACTATTTATGATTATTATAACTCTTGTTTAAAATAAATTTTTAAACATTAATGAATTGGATGTCTCTCATTGAAGGCTGTCCTTTTGATTTTATTAACTGTTCTAATGATACACTCAAGTGATCCAAGCAAACTTTCACTCAGATGTTTTGCACAAAAAAGTGATGTCGATGAATGATACATTGTGCTAAGAAATACATCCCGTACAGCTTGTTTTAAATCTATATCTATCTATACCAATAAAAGGGAAAGCCCTGGCTGACTCACTCACTCGCTCATCACTAATTCTCCAACTTCCCGTGTAGGTAGAAGTATGAAACTTTGGGAAGTTGTTGGTTACCCTCTCACGACGAAAATTGGTGAAAAAGAATTTTAAAAATCTCGCTCATGTGGGGCCGGTGCCCAAAAACATTTTTTCCTTATTTGGGCTCTATAAAAATTGAAAATCACCAATTTTCCTATTTCCCGTGTAGGTAGAAGCATGAAACTTTGGAAATTTGTTAAGTAAATGCTCACAATTATAATTGGAAAATAAAGAGTTAAATTTCCCACTCATGGGAGCCGGGGCCTTAAAAACGGTTTTTTCCTAATATGAGCTACGAAAATTGGCGAAAAATAATTTAAAAATCCCGCTCATGTCCGGCCGGGGGCCCAAAAACATTTTTTTCCTAATATTAGCTCTATAAAAATTGAAAAGCACCAATTTTCCTATTTGCTGTGTAGGCAGAAGCATGAAACTTTGGACATTTTTTGAGTACATGCTCTCCACGATAATTTGAAAAAAAAAATTTCCCACTCATGGGGGTTGGGGCCCCCAAAAACGTTTTTTTTTCCATATATGCGCTATATAAAAATTGAAAATCGCTAATTCTCCATTTCCCGAATAGGAAAACGCATGAAACTTTGGGGTTTGTTAAAAACACTTCCACGATGGTAGTAGGTGAACAATTATTTAAAACATTTCTTACTGTGTGCTGGGGGCCCAAATGTATTTTTTCCCTAATAATAACTTTAATATAAAAAGTAAAAATCACTAATTCTCCCATTCCCCATGTAGGTAGAAACATGAAAGTTTTGGAAGTTGTTGGGTACCCGCTAATAAAGAAAATTGGCGAAAAAGAATTTTAAAAATCTCACTCATGTGGGGTGGGGGCCCCAGAATGTTTCTTCCTTATATGGGATCTATAAATTTGAAAATCACCAATTTTCCTATATCCCGTGTAGGTAGAAGCATGAAACTTTGGGAAGTTGTTGGGTACCAAACTAACAACGAAAATTGGTGAAAAAGAATTTTAAAAATCTTGCTCATGTGGGGCCGGGGGCCAAAAAAGATTTTTTCCTTACATCGGCTTTATAAAAAGTGAAAATCTACCATAACAGATATGAAGTGTACCAACCATCAAGTCCTTCAAGGCTGCACTTTAAACTAGGGCTGCGGAAATTACCGATTAATTTCTCGATTAATCGGTAAAACATTTTATCGATTAAAATTATGTTAATCGATAAAATATCGATTAAAATTAAAGAAAATGTTGTTGTTTTTTAATTGCGATTTATTAATAAATAATTAATTATTAATAATTAACAATAGTTTCGTTCCTTTTTATGTACACACCTCTTCATTTAAAAGTGGTTTATTAAGGTGTAAACATTAAAATAACGTGTTTTTTACATAATTAACAATATCAAAAATTTAAATTTATTTACATTATATTGGACTACTTATACTTAAATATGTCTCCTAACCATATTATATTTATAACATTAAATAGCTAAGTTATGGGCATGTTAAAAAATGCCCTGTAATGACACAAAATATGAAGGAAAACAACATAGCGATAGAAGTTACAATGAGGTCTTAGAAATAAATTCATAACTTTTGAACCACTTGTGATAAAAAGATAATCTCTATGTTTTTGTTAATCATCAAACAATGTTTATACAGCTGTATTACTTTAAAATTTTAAAATTAATTTAAATTTTTTATCCCAATGCCTAATTAAGCTTTAATAATTAGTACGTTTTTAACTTATTAGCGCATTTTCGAGAAGTCGAATGCGCTATTGCACCCGTTTTGTCAGTCCGTCCGTCTGTCATCACCCTTGATCTCAGCATCCATAAGTCCTAGACCCATGAGGTATATATGTTTTTTGTATGTCCTGACCTGCCATTTGTGCATCAACACTCAGTTACTCGATCCGTTAAAAAACCCCGTTAAAACTACCAAAAAATATTTCGAATCGAGAGGTAACACTAGCGCAGGGAACGGCCGCCATTGCCGGAAGTCGAATAAGTAGATTATTCAAGCATTCAAGATTGGTGCGAAAGCGTGCAAAAGAATTAGTTGTTTTTTTTAGTTGACGTCATTAGAATATGCGTAAAAGTTTAGAGAGTTTTACGTCATTATTTGTGGTGACTTGTAGTTAGATTAAATAGAAAATAAAAATTTAAAAAATGTCAGGTATATTTATTACACAAGAAAATTCATAAAAATATGTCTAAAATGTAAACACAATTACTGATAACTACATAATGCTAATATCTAACATAAGTACTGATACATAATACGAAAATGCGCTAACACGTCCTGAATTCCAATAGGGACCAGGCTTAACATGATTTTTTTTTTATTGTTAACTATGTTTTAAACATAACACAATAAAACAACAAAGTAAATAGTCTGTTTTTATTACTTCCCTAGAAATTTTCAGTTTCATGACGTCATACATCTATATTTTTAACTTTAACAAAATTATCGATTAATTAATCGGTAATTTTTCAAAAGTTAACGATTAATTTTATTTTAATCGATAACAGCCCTACTTTAAACACATCTCTTCAAAATTTATTTTCAACGTTAATGAAACAACATATCTTTTTAATGATTAACGTAGCCTATGTGTTCAGTCTTGTCATGTGTGCGGTTGTTATGATATAAATGTTTATATTTAATACGATGTTATCTTCATGTAAAGCGCCGTGAGCCCAGTTCCTTACAGGGATACAGCGCTATATAAAAAATCCTAATATTATTATTATAAATCACGAATTTTGCTACTTCCCGTGTAGGTAGAAGCATGAAACTTTGGAAATTTTTTGAGTACATGCTCTCGACGATAATTTGATAAAAAATGTTAAATTTCCCACTCATTGGGGCCGGGGCCCAAAAAAGTTTCCCGAATAGGAAAACGCATGAAACTTTGGGGTTTGTTAAAAACACTTCCACGATGGTAGTAGGTGAACAATTATTTGAACTATCCTGTACTGTGGGCTGGGAGACCAAATGTATTTTTTTCCTGATATTAACTATATAAAAAGTAAAAATCACTAATTCTCCCATTACCCATGTAGGTAGAAGCATAAAACTTTTAGAAGTTGTTGGGTACCCTCTCCCGACGAAAATTGGCGTAATATAATTTTTAAATTCACTCTCATTGGGGCCGGACCCACAAAAACGTGTTTTTTCCTAATATGTGCTATATACAAATTGAAAAGCAATATTTTTCCTATTTCCCAAATAGTTAAACGCAAACCAATCATACAAATGACAAGCTAAAACCAATCATACAAGTGACAAGCTAAAACCAATCATGCAAATGACAAGCAAAAAAAATAATTATACATATGACAAGCTAAAACCAATCATACAAATGGCAAGCTAAAATAATCGTACAAATGACAAGGTAAAACCAATCATACAAATGACAAGGTAAAACCAATCATACAATTGACAAGGTTAAACCAATCATACAAATGACAAACTGAAACCAATCAATGGCTGTCACACAGTGGTTGTCACACACTGGCTGTCACACACTGGTTGTGGCACACTGTCACACACTGGTTGTCACACACTGGTTGTCACACACTGGTTGTGACACACTGCCACACACTGGTTGTGACACACTGTCACACACTGGTTGTGACACACTGTCACACTCTGGTTGTCACACACTGTCACACACTGGTTGTCACACACAGGTTGTCACACATTGTCACACACTGGTTGTCACACATTGTCACACACTGGTTGTCACACATTGTCACACACTGGTTGTCACACACTGGTTGTCATACACTGTCACACACTGGTTGTCACCCGCTGTCACACACTGGTTGTCACCCGCTGTCACACACTGGTTGTCACACACTGTCACACACTGGTTGTCACACACTGTCACATACTGGTTGTCACACACTGTCACACACTGGTTGTCATACACTGTCACATACTGGTTGTCACACACTATCACACACTGGTTGTCACACACTGTCACACACTGGTTGTCACACACTGGTTGTCACACACTGGTTGTCACACACTGGTTGTCACACACTGGTTGTGACACACTGGTGTCACACACTGGTTGTGACACACTGGTGTCACACACTGGTTGTGACACACTGCCACACACTGGTTGTGAGACACTGGTTGTCACAAAATGTGGAGTCATTGAACTCACCCCATTACAAATGGCACAGAAGACATTAGCATAGACAGTTTGAGAAGCCCTGCCTAAGACTTTGTACTTGTTTCCAACCAACTTGTGACACGAAGCCTCAGTGTCTTGATCGTACACTGACCACTGTCCACTCACATTACAGCTGCTAATTGGATCATCGCTTCAGAGGGGACAATCAAGTGAATAAAGTTACCTTTACTATCTTTAAATACACAGCTAAATGAGTCAGAAATAAAATACAAGACTAGACATAAACCATGGATAAGCCTAGGACGCAATAATCTTATATATTAACGTTTACAAAAGAAAGTCTCATTTTGGTTTTAGCAAATAACTAAAAATAAACAACGCATGTTCAGTTCCACAAGGTAAGACTTTATATTACTTCATGGTCCTATTACTTCTGACACCATATTTTTTTGTATAAAAGACGCCAGCACTCAGAGACACCTTACCGGAAAACTTCCACCTTGCATGTCTGGGTGACTTCGTCAGCATCAAACTGTTGTGTGACCTTGCATTTTGAATCGCCACGCAATACCTGTCGGATCATTTCATCCGGGTCAATTAGATTGTACACGTACATGTAGTGCTGGCACTGGATGGTGATGCTGGCATGATGGGGCTGGTAGATGGAAATAATTGGACATTTGAAATAAGTTGCCTATGAAAAATAAGCGAATGGAACTTAATGTTGTCAAGTTAAGGCAGTTAAAAGGAAAATCTTTGAACATAGAACTCGTAGGTTGAGTAAAAAGAAACTTTTACATTTGTCATACTTGTAAGTTAGATGGATCACATACAGAAAATGCTTATTATTCTTAAAAAAAAATAAAACATAGATATAATACAACTAATTCAAAAAAATACCCGCAAGATTCATTGTTTCTTTATTGACTATATTAAACATAGAAACACTAGACAATAGTAAAACAAAGAAAAAATAATACGTAAGGCTTTAAGTTATAACTTGTCAATACAACCTATACAACACAACATTCCAATACAATACTCGGATAGAAAAAGTGATAAAAACACATTTTCTGTTCCATTCATAAGAAATAAACAGATAATTTTTTCCTACATCTATCATCTGAAATTCGGGCGTTGCATGGGATACCTGAAGAAGACAGGAAAACTAAAACACTTTGAATATTAAAAACTCTAATTATATGCAAGAATAGACATAAAACCATGAATAATCGTAGGACGCAGTATTGTGGAGGCCCTGAGAGTGGCAGAGGGCCAGAGGTGCGAAATGTGACGTTCGCTTGAGTTGGGAATCAAGGGACATGGAAAACGCGAACGATTTTTTGAAGACGAGAACTGAGCGGAGCTTGGACTCGGGCGAAGGAAGATGAAAGGAAGACGACAAATGGGGAAAGGGTCGAAGAAGCGGACGAGGGAATGGCGATTACATCAAGTTACCATTGCGGGTTACGTCAAACCAAACCCACCCCTGTCTTACCTAGGGGTGGTACAAGATGATTGACAGTTGACTTTCGGACAATGGGAATTAGGGGGCGGAGACTGACGGGTATTAGAGGGAACTCACGGACACACTCTCACACAGAGACTCACACGGACACACACACACAGATAGACAGAGATAGGAAAACAGACAGATAGACACTCACTGAAATAGGGACGAGTGTTAGATAGAGTAACCATAGTTAGAGCTAAGAAGTTAGGAAATAAACATAAATTAAGTTGTACATTAGTCTTTGAGTTGGTGTTTGAACAATAAGTAACCAAGAGTGTGTACTGTGTGAAGAAATAGAGTGAACGAACCAGAGATAGTAAACACAAGAACAACCAAGGTTCTTTACAATATAATCTGCTGTATATAACAATACTCTTCTTTATACAATATGAAATAAAGGCTTGTTCACACGTAGAAATTTTGATCAAAACTTTGTCTTGTCACAACTTTCAAAATCTTTAATTGTTATTTTCATTGTTATTTATCACATTTTGATCAAAATTTATCCGTGTGAACAGGTCTTAACAGAATAACGTTCAAATAGAAATGAAGCTTGACAAGAAGTGGTTAATAGGAGGAAAGTATTGTAAAATGGAAACACGCTAAGCTTCAAGAAACTAGGTATAACTCAGATGTAATGTAGATATAAATCAAATATAATTTAGATATATATCAGATATATACTCCATAAAATTGAGATATAAACTAGATATAAATCAGATATAAACTAGAAACAAATCAGGTATAAACTAGACATAAATCAGATATAAACTAGACATAAATCAGATACAAACTAGATATAAATCAGATATAAAGTAGATATAAATCAATTTAAAATAGATATAAAGCAGAAATAAACTAGCATAAAGATAAGTTATAATCTAGATATAAATCAGATATGATTTTTTTTCCCTGAAACTCCAGCTTGTCGAAGACTGAGACTTATGTAATTATAAATTGGAACAATGTGTGTCGAGATGGGGTGACCTCTACTGTCGAGATGGGGTGACCTCTACTGTCGAGATGGGGTGACCTCTACTCTGCTTGTAGCAGCGACCGCTCCGGGGGGGGGCTTCTCAGTCTTTACGTCCCTTAGGGGGCCAGAGGGCTCAGGGGGTTTTCCGGGAAGCCCCATGAAGAGCGCAGGCTCGGGACTGCTGATTTTCTTCCACATGTAGGATTCATTTAACCAAAAAAAAAAAAAAAAAAAAATATTTTATTAAGTTGGGATGAGTGGATGTTTTTGGTGTATGATATTAGCATGGCTTGTAATGTTTTAAATATATTCCTACCTGTATAGCATGGTTGCACTGAGCACAGTAGATGTTAGCGTAAACAATATGTGTGGCCCTGTCAATGACTCGGTTGACCAGATCTAACGTCAACCCCTCGGGTTGCTCAGCCTGTTCACACAGCTGTGACAGCGTGCTGTTTGCTGTCTGTCCTGGTGGACAAGACCGGATGTACAATGTGGGAACTTTGGTGAACTTGTCACAGCCAAGCGTTGGCGAGTAGGCGCTTGATGAGCTCCACCTTTCTGTAGCGGTGCTCCTGTCTATAGATGGTGGGGTGCTGCTGTCTATAGATGGTGGGGTGCTGCTGTCTATTGATGGTGGGGTGCTGCTGTCAATAGATGGTGGGGTGCTGCTGTCTATTGACTGTGGGGTGCTCCTGCCCATGAGTGTATTGCTCCTGTCTATAGATGGTGGGGTGCTGCTGTCTATAGATGGTGGGGTGCTGCTGTCTATAGATGGTGGGGTGCTGCTGTCTATAGATGGTAGGATGCTGCTGTCAATAGATGATGGGGTGCTGCTGTCTATAGATGGTGGGGTGCTACTGCCTATAGATGGTGGGGTGCTACTGTCTATAGATGGGGGGGTGCTCCTGTTTATAAGCGTATTGCTCCTATCTATAAATGTGGTAAAACTCCTGTCTATGAATGGACTTGTATTCTCTTGGTCGCTTGATTTCGAAACGTCCCTAACTTCTTTTCCCGATGGCTTTAAGTCCGGGCAGCAAATGTCGTACAGTGCGCACAGCGGTCTCTCGCAAGCACACTGTATGAACTCTACACTGAGACATTTTTCAGGGCTCGAGATTATGGTCACAACATGGTCAACATTACACCTACTTGTGGTCAAACGTTCATGGTGACCCGTAGCTGACACATTGGTCCAGTCCACTGGGTCTAACACCTGGTCAGTGTATGTGTCTTTGTTAGTTGAGACGGGTTCTATAAGTGAAATGGTTGTATCATTGTCAGTAGGCTCACCACCTATTGTATCAGGGTTGATGCCACTCACCGTGTACTTATACTCAGTAGCCTCACCACCTATGGTATCAGGGTTGATGCCACTCACTGTGTACTTATACTCATTAGCCTCACCACCTATTGTATCAGGGTTGATGCCACTCACTGTATGTTGATACTCACTGAGATGAAAATCTTCCAATGTTGAAGAAACTTCAGTTGTGGAGTTTGTGGGCGGAGAAAACTCTTTATACCAGGGTTGGTTGGCTGCGCTTACGTTAGAAATCTCAACGGCTGATGTGACGTCATTGGACGTCTGAAGAGCTGAAGTGATGTCATTTGATGACGTTGATTTTCTTAGTACAGCAAAGCAGAAGATTGTAAAGGATGAAATCGTCGTGATTCGATACATTTCAGCTAGAACATTTCAGTTAGAACATTTCAGCTAGAACATTTCAGTAGAACATTTCAGTTAAAACATTTGTGGAAGAAAGTCAGCAGTCCCGAGCCTGCACTCTTCATGGGGCTTTCCGGAAAACCCCCTCAGCTCTCTGGCCCCCTAAGGGACGTAAAAGCTGAGAAGCCCCCCACCTCGGAGCGGTCGCTTCTATAAGCGTTTTTGACCTAGCGTACTGGACGCCCAGGTGGCCGCTTCTAGAAGCGACCGCTCCGGGGGGGGGGGGGCTTCTCAGCTTTTACGTCCCTTCGTGGGCCAGAGAGCTGAGGGGATTTTCCGGGAAGCCTCATGAAGAGCGCAGGCTCGGGACTGCTGACTTTCTTCCACATGTAGTTAAAACATTTCAGTTAGAACATTTCAATTCGTTTCTTGCCCCAATGTAATGGCCAGTTTATCCCGTTAATGTTGAGTGAAAAAAAACCACACCAAGGATTAAACAAGTGTAACATTATTGAATTACACACAGTTTTAAGTGAATAAAATCTAAAAAGTCAATTTGCAGTTGAATATAAAATCTCTAAATGATTTAACACTATTACTATTATTCAATCACAACACCCTTAATAAAATAATATGTTTTTTCTTTCATTTCATTTTAATATTTCATTTTGATATTTTGAAGAATAAAATCGATTTATTTCACGATAGTCGCGATATCCTAAAAAAGTATAATTAAAGACAATGAAATAATTACACGTATGATTAATATATTTCCAATTCTAGGATAAAACACCACAACAACTATGTTATTGAGAGAGACGTAAGTTTGGAAGTTCACTGATCGTAACTACGGCCCATTCCATCACCTCTACTAGGATCTGTTGACATAGGAACAAGTTCTCTGAGACCCCGTTTCAATAACTTCAGTAACAACGATTGTCATTGGTTCAGTAAAAACAAAAGCCATTTCACGTGGTGGCACATTAGCGGGTTGGCAGTTTTTAGGATCGTATTTACATAAACGTTTTTGTTAATCGTTTCCGTCAATCGGCGCTCTGGTATCAGTAGACTGTAGCAGACAATTCAAGTGATACCATTTTACATTGCTATACGTTGACTAAGTGATGTTATTCCGTAATCAATGTTGAGATCTCAATAATATTCACAAGTTGGTTGTGTGACCAAACAACATAAAAATATGACCTGTATGAAAAGGGGGAGCTACTCTAGCCACTGAAAAAAAAACTCTTTTACTTTTTTTCCTGTGCGACAATTTCGAGCAAATTTAGTAAATAGAAGTACCAGAGCACTCTTCCATCGCCTAATATTTCTACAGTGGCAACCCATACTGCCATGCGGCTATTTAATTTCTTGGCTCACGCGAGAAAGAATTGTACCTGTTAGAATAATGATGTTTAAAATATTTGCTACAGGCTTCAAAACTCTTGAAACAACCTAAAGAGCGGAAGACACTATAAACAGAACTACAGGCTTCAAAACCATCGAAACAACATAAAGAGCGGAAGACACTATAAACAGAACTACAGGCTTCAAAACCATCGAAACAACCTAAAGAGCTGAAGACACTATAAACTGAACTACCGGAGTCCAGTGATGACATGTTCGTATTGGGATAAATTCTGCTGTCTTTGTTCAATAAACTAATCATTTAATTTTGAATGGAAGAATTAAAAGACGCCATTAGTTTTCATTCATATGGGAAAATATTTAAATCTTTTGTTTTTAAACAATGTTTTGTGGTTATTTTTTTTCCTCATTAAGAGAATGGCTGTACATATATTTCGGTCTCTCATCTCTCTTATCGGCTGCTATTTATGCGTCTGCTGAGTATCTGTAATTTTGACGTGTGACTGTTTGTATATTTGTTTGTTAACCACTTAATCCAATTTTTTCCAATGAAATGCACATATTTCATGTCTATCCGCCATTCTACTCATCTGTGCACTAATCAGTAATCAGCAGTCTTTCTCTAATGTTTTAGTTTCTGTTTGTAGTTAATGTGTTTACTCAGGCGTAATGGCTACCCCCTTGGGATGATGACCTGGTAGATCTCTCTTAAACCATCATTGATCTATTCAGAAGAGAGAATGAAAGGTTGAACCTTACCAATAATCGATCATGATTTCAGTCACACGGAATAGTAGAAAAAAAGACTTCACATCACATTTGTTGTCAAATTATTTTACGATGTTTTGATCTTCAAAAATAAATGAATTGTATTTGGACTCCCATTGAAATGGTCCCTATTTGGACTCCCATTGAAATGGTCACTATTTGGACTCCCATTGAAATGGTCACTATTTGGACTCCCATTGAAATGGTCACTATTTGGACTCCCATTGAAATGGTCACTATTTGGACTCCCATTGAAATGGTCACTATTTGGACTCTTAGAATATGCGTAAAAGTTTAGAGAGTTTTACGTCATTATTTGTGGTGAC
>MUZC01000220.1:245115-299661 GCA_002072015.1 Radix auricularia
TGGACTCCCATTGAAATGGTCACTATCTGGACTCCCATTGAAATGGTCACTATCGTGACTCCCATTGAAATGGTCACTATTTGGACTCCCATTGAAATGGTCACTATTTGGACTCCCTGTAAATGGTCACTATTTGGACTCCCATTGAAATGGTCACTATTTGGACTCCCATTGAAATGGTCACTATTTGGACTCCCATTGAAATTGCCACTAAAATGCACATATGTACGACAAGTACGATGAAGTAGGTGTTTTAAAGTTAAAAATTCATCTTAATTATAAACGTTGATTCGAAAAATATGTAATCGATAAGTTTGTAAAGATGTCAAAGAATTCAACGTTTAAGATTTTAATCCAGCTAAATTGTGTGTCCGGGAAAAGGCAAAAGTAAGAAATTCTAAATGTATTTAAAGTCAGAAATAAAGGAGATTATAGGCCAGTCAGAGAAACGGATGCAACGTCATACAGTACGAAATGAGATGGCATCTCAATAGAATTAGCTTTTCTCCTTTGTTTTTAGTCTTAACTTTGATTTAAATAACGTATAATTATTATTATATACTATGAAAGTCCTGACTACTGAGCGAAGTTGGTATATTAACGGGTATGTCAGGGCCATATTCCATAAAATAAAATATTACCCTGTCATTTGTATGATTGGTTTATCCTTGTCATTTGTATGATTGGTTTTACCTTGTCATTTTGACTCATTTGTATGATTGGTTTTAGCTTGTCATTTCGACTCATTTGTGTGATTGGTTTTAGCTTGTCATTTGTATGATTGGTTTTAGCTTGTCATTTGTATGATTAGTTTTAGCTTGACATTTGTATGATTGGTTTTAGCTTGTCATTTGTATGATTGGTTTTACCTTGTCATTTATATAATTTGTTATAGCTTGTCATTTGTATGATTGGTATTAGCTTGTCACTGTCCTATTGATGCAGGAGTGCATTGGTGAGGTAAAGTCTTGGATGACTTTAAGCAAGCTCAAACTGAATGATAATAAGACAGAAACACTGCTATTCTGTCACAATAAATCACGCAGTACTTTGACTCTTCCGAATTCTATTCAGGTGGCTAGTTCTGTTCAAAACATCGACTAGGCATCTTGGCTACATTATTTCTGACAACAAGTCGACCTACAACTTCACCAATCACATCTGTCGCTCTGCCTATACTGCCATTCGTCAGATCAGTTCAATCTGTCATCACTAACAGATAGTGCAACTAAAAAACTAGTCTGTGCTCTTGTTCTAGCTCGTATTGATTACTGCAATTCTCTTCTATCAGGTGCTCCAAAACAATGCATTGAAAAACTACAGAGAGTTCAAAATTTAGCTGCCAGATTAGTTCTAAAGGCAAAAAAAGCAACAAAAAAAAAACATGACCATGTTACTCCGCTATTTTACTCACTTCATTGGCTACCCATACAAACCCGAATTGATTACAAACTGGTCGTTCTGTGTCACAACTACTTTTCTGACTCATGTCTTTCCTATCTTACTGAACTTTTGTCGGTCTACTCACCAAGTCGTCAGCTACGCTTTTCTGCAGATACACGCATTCTCTGTGTTCCTAAGACAAGTACTACAACATGTGGCGAAAGGTCATTCTCTTTTTGTGCAGCCAAACAATGGAATTCTCTTCCATTACACATCCGTAGTATTTCAACTGCTAAGTCCTTCAAGACTGCACTTAAGATACATCTTTTCAAAATTTATTTTGAAGATTAATGAAACAAACAACATTTCTTTTAATGATTAACGTAACTGATGTATAACGTATTGTCGGTTATGTAGTTAGTATAATATGAATGTTTATTTAATTAATATATGTATTGCTAGCTTCCCGGAAAACCCCCACAGCCCTCTGGCCCCCTAAGGGGCGTAAAGACTGAGAAGCCCCCCCGGAGCGGTCGCTGCTACAAGCGGCCGCCTGGGCGTCCAGGACACTAGGTCGAAAACGCCTCCCACTAAAGTGTGCCTCCCGAGGGAGGTGTGGAATTTCCTACTGTGACTCGCTATCAACATAGTATCACTCTGGCGCCACCACGGCAGAGCTTACGAGTCTCAATGGTTTAGATCGCCGCAAAGCGTGGGATCATCACTGACCTACCTGGGGTCTAACCCCCACCGGAAGGTTTCCTCAGAGCTGGCGACCAAAAGCGTTTCCTAGCGGTACCTTTTGCTATTCCGAACTGGCGCTCCTGGCCCTAAACCGGCACCGCTCAACAGCGTTGCTAGTTAATTGAGGGGACGAAACGGTCGCTTCGGAGTAACACGACCCTCAACGGGTACATTGGTTTTCGTCATCGGCATTGCATCTAAATGCTTTGCCTAAGATCCGTACAGTGACTGTAATCATATTTATGACTAGCACCTAACTCCTAACAACGGCCTTCGGCTGTCCAAGCCTGGGGTTTGTCAGTTTCAGGTCGTGTTGTACTCCACGACCCTACTCGTCTGTCGAACCACGTAGAGATCACCCCATCTCGACAGATTACAGCTCATTCGATCGATTTGAAATTTCGATACATCATTTTTATTATTAGCATGAGTCTGCCTGCAAAATTTCAGCTCGCTAGCTTACGAGAAAGTGGGTTAAAATTGATCCAAAGTTTTTTCGGCAAAGTCGCACTGTCGGTCGGTCGTGGGCTCAGACACCACAAGTTAATATAAAGGATTTAAAAATAGATTTGTTATGAGTTAGTTAAGAGACCTGAATGTTTCAACGCCTCTGTTAGACTGAGCCGTACAATCTAAATTTACATCTTACCCAGTCTGTGTAACTTTCTATTTGAAATTTTCATGTTGATATATCTGAACTGAGTAGGGTTTTTTCCCCTACATGTTTTAAATCATGATTTGTCTCTTAACGACAAGTGAACTAACCCAAGCATTCTAAAAAAGTAAAAACAATAAACTCAGTTATCATTCTTCGTCTTCATATTTTTTTATTGTGGTTAAAAAAATTGTGTTGTCAATTTCCAACATTTGGCTCAGTGAGTCAACATTCAATTTCCAACATTTGGCTCAGTGATTCAACATTCAATTTCCAACATTTGGCTCAGTGATTCAACATTCATATACAAGCAATTAATTCTTTTACTCTTCTATTCGGGATTGTAATTAATTCGATTGTAATATATTTTTGTATAATTTCATTGTCTATCTCATTAATTTGTTTCTTTTTTTAATAATAAATTTTATTTGATTGTCTATCTCATTTATTTGGTTTAATAAATATATATATATATATTATCAATCATATTTGATTTTCTTTCTCATTAATTTAGTTTTTAAAAATATATAATCAATCAAAGTTTATTGCCTATCTAAATTATTAGTTTAAAATTATATTATCGTATTTGATCGTCTATCGCTTTAACTAGGTTAGGGTTAGGGTTTTTAAAACTTATAAATTATCCGTCATATTTGAGTTTATCTCATTCAGATTTTCCCATGACGGGGGTTTCAATCAGAGGTTATGTAGCTTGCAGTTACGTTTCTCTGAAATAATAGGTGGTTCGGTGGTTCTGAAACGTTTCGTCCACAACTCCCTTGGGACATAAACTAACAGTTGCATTAAAAAAAAGTTAGATAAATGAGGTAGAACGACTACAACTATTTTTTTAATATAATTCATCCGAAAACCGTCGCCATTTTGATAATTTTATGATCAAATACACGTCTGAAAAGTCAACGTGACCTTAGTGGTGACTATAGGAACGAGCAAACTATTTTGGGCAATTACCCATTTTAGATTTACATTCATGAACTAACTCAGGGGTCTCCATACTACGGCCCGCTGATCCGGCCCGCGGAGACCTTTTAATCTAAAAAAGGCACCAAACAATACTATTTTTTACAAATATTTTACCACAAAACGTAATGTATTAAACTAGTGAACGTAAACACCGCCGGAAGTCGAAAAAACCTTTCCTCACTAAATGAAGAGGGAAGAGTTTCCACTTTCTATGATTTCGTAACAAATGGAAGTGTTAGCAAGGCGCGCATTACCACACCTGGCTGGGGAGCCATGATTTCCCAGCACTTCTTTACGAGTGGATCCACTTCCGGCTCAGGAGTCAATTTCACTGAGTGACGTCACACCAAGAAGGAACCATTGCGTTAGTTACAGTGAAAAAAATTAATAAATTCTGCATCCCTGAATAGTGCAACAAATCCTGGTTCAAACTTTGTGTAATAAACTTGTGAGATTCTGCTGGCTGCCTTTCGCGTGCGGCCTCTAAAATATGGAGCTGCAGACTACAATCAAAGTTGACAGATGTAAAAAGCTGAGCTGGCGCAATCGTAGTCATTGATGCCTGTAAAACCGACAAAAGCGTCTGTACCACAACAGTCGTCCACACCAAGGTTATTATCAGGTTGACCTGGGGAAATTCAACGAAGATTTTACATTCAAACTTGTGTACATTAATCAAAATGAAATTTGTTAGCAAGGAGAAAGTACGCTGTTAAAAT
The DNA here is from genome assembly GCA_002072015.1 of Radix auricularia. Classification (NCBI taxonomy): domain Eukaryota; kingdom Metazoa; phylum Mollusca; class Gastropoda; family Lymnaeidae; genus Radix; species Radix auricularia. Next base: position 249,601 of record MUZC01000220.1, read on the forward strand.
TCAATGCAGCTTTATTTTTATTATTTTGTTAAAACATGTCTATTGATTTGATCTTTGCCCTCGTTTTTCCACATCTGAACTCATTAATTTTAACTAATTAATTAAAATTTATTGCTCTTTATTATTTCCACAATTGAAAGCTCCCCCCCCCCTTCAGATATTAATGTTACATGAGTGACTAGAAATACCACAAGACGCAAGGGCGGATCGAATTTATTGTAAATAAACATGGAGAACTTTACGTGACGTCATTCAAATCAAACCGTTAATGGGGCAGTAATAGTATCGTGACACTATGTATTTTAATTTTAAAAAATGACTAGCAAAACAATTTAAATAAATATTGTTGACCTTACATAATCATTAATCTAGAGGTTAGGTTTTATTTAATAATTATAATAATAATAATTTGGAAATTAGCAAAATTCGTTGTCTCGAAATCTAAGTTTTTTTCTATTCAGGCAATTATCACATGGCACACAGTATTGTCTTACATTCGTTCAAAATTAGAATTGTTTCTGGAAAAAACTACAAAAAAAAAACAAAAAAAAAGAAAAAACGTTAAACCTACACAAGGGAACTTACTAACTTAAGTTACTTTAAATCATAAAAAAATAATTAATAAATATCCCTTACAGACCACGAAGGTCCATGGGAGCAAGTGAAGTAGTGCTCACAAGTTTCATTGACCACTAACGAGCATGGGATTGTGGGGTTAGCACAATGCTTCGGAAGCCTTGCCAGTACCACGGCTCGAACTCGCGACTCGAGTTCTTGCAGGGGTTCGGTAGTAAAGCTCGCTACAGCTTAGACCACCGCGCCCCTTTTAAAACATAAACCATCGAAAAAAATCCGAATCTGCACTAAATGAGATTCTTAAACAACCCGCGCGATTAAACCGTAAGTTTCTTATATTTTGAGGAATTCCAAAGATAGGTGCAATAAATCTGCCAAATAATTGTGTTTTAAATAAAATATATTCAGGCCATGAAAGAAGGGTACGACTTCATGTCAAAGTAGGGGGTGGGGGGTGTGGGGGATGTTAATATTAATTTGAATTATTAGAATCATAGAGTGTGTCACTTGACTACTTAATTAGTTAAGGGATTTAGTGTTATATTATATCATAATAAAATATTCTTAGTTTTTAAAAATCTATACGACGGTCTTCAGTTAATTCGTCTCTAGATATTTTAGCTCTCAAAGTTTCCCAAATATTCCGGTGTTGAGCGCGAAAGCCTCCTACCTGTTGACCACATTGCAGTTGTCTCGTTGAGCGGTTCCCCGTCCTCCCACATGAAGGTCCCCTCCACAGCTATATCCGTCAGACCGATCCACGTGTAATGCTTCGTGAGAACGCCTGTAATGTGCAAGAACGCGCCCAGTCGGGGGCGTGTCTTGGGCATGAAGAGCACTGCGCCCCTGGCTGCGTGCAACACACAAAAGATGGAAATGTAAACCAAGATAATTTAGAATGACATTAAATTAGGATCGACCATCCATAACACGATGCGGGTCAATTTTCACCCCCCCCCCTCGTGCTCGTCGTCACAAAAAGCTAGACCTCCCTCAAATATGACGTCAAAAGACTTTGCACCACCCATGCAACTAAAAAAGCCTTATTTTCTATTTTTGCAATTAGCATGTTTTAAATCAATGTATTCTCATTTACGTATGTATTCAAAGTAAGGTTTCACTTAAATATTGTATTACGAGTGAAGCAATTTCAAAAGTCATTAAAAAAATTGTAAGAAATCAAATATTTAAGAACAAGGCTTATTTAATTTTACGCGTTTTGATGTGATGTCACAGTTATTAAACAACTACACCCCCTCTCGTCACACATCGTCACAAATATGTGACCCCTCCTTCCTCCCTCACACTGGGTAGGTAATGTCATTTAAGAAGGGTCCCATTGGCGATGAGTGGATATGTATTTTATAATCGGGAGACACATTTTTGAAAATATTTAATTATTTAAATAGTAAATAATTTTTAAGTACTTAAAAAACCGAGAGGAAAGATTTAAAAATTGAAAACGCCAAGAAACTGTGAGCAGACGTAGAACTAAGCATTAGAATCTAGATTTAGTAAAATGATTTGAAAGTAATGTAGACGAAAGTTAAATTAGGGCTGCGAAAATTACCGATTAATTTCTCGATTAATCGGTAATTTTCTTTATTGATTAATATTATTTTAATCGATAAAATAGCTATTAAAATTAAAGAGACTGTTATAATTTTTTTTCAATTTATTAATAAATAATTAATTATTAATAATAGTTTTTTTTTTTAAAGTACAAACTTCTCCAATGAAAAAGAAGTTCACAAAATTGTAAAATTTAAAATAACCTGTTTTATAAGAACAATGATATAAATCAACCATTGTTTTTAATTAATTAACAATAACAAAATTAAAATTCATTGACATTATATTGAACTACTTATATTTAAATATATCTCCTAACAATATTATATTTTTAAAAATTAATTAAATTAAATACTTAGTTATGGACAATTTAAAAATGCCTTTAAATGGCACAAAACGTGAAGGAAAACAACATAGTGTAAAAGGGATGATGTGGTCTTAAGAAGACTCTTAGAGAACAAAATCATAACTTGTTAGTCATGAAACAATTTCTATATAGCTGTATTACTTATGTATTTTTAAAATTAATTTGAAATTTTCATCCAAGTGCCTAAACTTAAATACGTTATTTAACTTTTTTATTGCTAATTTTGTTTTAAGAATAGCTTAATTTTTTTAAAAAATCAATTGCCTGTTTTTATTACTTCCCTTGAAATTTTCAGTTTAACGACGTCATACATCTTTATTTTTAGCTTTAACAAAATTATCGATTAATTAATCGGTAATTTTTCAAAAGTTAACGATTAAATTTAATTTAATCGATAACAGCCCTAAATTAAATGTTTCATTTTTGTTCATTTTGAACATATTTTTGTGCAATTATTCTTTATTACTTCATCATTTATTGAAAAATAATACATTTACTTCGAAATTGTTTTTTTTCTCCATGCGTTGTTGGTGGTAAATCTATATTTTAAAAGGTTAAGTTCTTTAATTGCCAAAGAGGAGGCTCTAATAACTCAGTTAACATTAACTTATCCTGGGCAACTAATATAAAAATATTTTTTTTAATGGATCTGAACCGAACTATCCACCACTACTTTAACGAAGCAGGCTTTGCCAGCCACAATAATTGGAGAGGGTTCTTTTAATAGGATTTCTTTCTTTTTTTTAAAATGTAAACACATTTAAACTTATTATAAAAATTTTAAGTGTTAATTAAATGGCAAACATCTTTAAAAGAAAAAAGTACTTAAATCAATGAAAATATATTTAAAATGGACGTCCATTCCCAAACAAGCTAATACGTACTAAAACAATATAAACAATACAAACAATACAAACAATACAAACAATACAAACAATTCAAACAATACAAACAATACAAACAATACAAACAATACAAACAATACAAACAATACAAACAATACAAACAATACAAACAATACAAACAATGCAAACAATACAAACAATTCAAACATTCGGAGAACTGAGAACTTGTTAAGGGAAGTATCATTGTTCAGAAATCTTAGCATTTCATTTTTTAAGAAAAAGATTTTACATTTAATTTAGACTCGAGTTAAATAGCCTTTTCTAATTAAGGTTTTGAAAATACTTTCTGTCCAGACTTTCGGTCTATGCCATCAATTTGCGAAACGCGCAACGAAAAGCCTTGGGCAGAAGAAATGCGGAGCCATAATTTTGTCTGTTGAAATTAATCCCTATACTTCCCTTCCCCCCATGCACTATAAGTGACAAGGCATTTACTACACTTTCAACATTTTAGATTTTGGTTTACCCCTCCCCCTTAACCACTGCGCCTTCAGATCACCCACCAATGCAGTCTTTCCGGGCGTCCAAGTAAGGAAGAGGTATGGTGGAGTGATACAAACACTCAACCCCTTGGTTGTACGAGTGCATGGCGAATCCCGCGTTGACGGAACAGTAGCTGGTGTCGTAGTACAGGAAAGCATCAGCGGACGGTCGTAGCTGAGTCAGGCCGATCATGAGACGTGAGCCTACAAGGCAGCAGTAAAAAAAAAAAAAAAAGAGCTTTTGTTCAATGTTATCAAAGTAATATGACATACAGTGGAAGCTCAGGTTACAAACTGTTCTTTTTATGTTAAAAAAATTTGCTTGTTTAACCAACAGAACACAAAAAATATATTTACTTCACGTATTAAATAAAGAAAAATAAAAGAACTGAAATACTAAAGGAATGAGAGGTAAAAAAATTTTTAAAAAAAGATATTTAGTCTGTATTTCTTATCAAGTAAGCGATCATGGGAAATAAGTAATTTACTTTGAAATATTTTTTACTGCTGTGTAGACTGCGAGTGTTTTTTAAAAATAAGATACAAGTCTAACGCTAAGCGTGGCATCCGTTTTCAATGGCTTTCTCTCTCTGTATCCTTTGCTCTTGCATTCACTCGTTCGTTACATAAGACAAAATGTCAAAGTTGTTCTTCGTGAACTGAGGTATTCAGACACGAAGCACCACTGTATTGGTTATGAGTCGGCGCTTGTATAAACCACTAAACACATAAAACATACACGCAGAAAGACATAATGGTTAACGTGATTGAGGGAGAGAGTAAACGAGAGAGAGATAAGATTAGAGGAAAAGAGAGTAGAGATATAAAAAAAGATAATCATACATCTAATGAAGTGAGATTCCCAATTCATTTTCAAATGAATATAAATAAAGAGAGAGAGAAATAGATAAAGAGAGAGAGAGAGAGAAAAGAGAGAGAGAGAGAGAGAGAAAAGAGAGAGAGAGAGAAAGAGAGAAAAAGAGAGAGTTAGAGAAAGGGGAGAGAGAATGCAAGAGCGAGAGAGAAATTAATATTTAAATCTTTGTGTTGCTTTGTTTTTGTGTGCGATATGTTTATGAGTATTAAGAATCAAAAGTTTGACCTGGGGTACAGTCCCTTGAGACGGTGTTATACAGAACGCTATAACAAGAAGTTTGACCTGGGGTACAGTCCCTTGAGACGGTGTTATACAGAACGCTATAACAAGAAGTTTGACCTGGGGTACAGTCCTTTGAGGCGGTGTTATACAGAACGCTATAACAAGAAGTTTGACCTGGGGTACAGTCCCTTGAGACGGTGTTATACAGAACGCTATAACAAGAAATTTGACCTGGGGTACAGTCCCTTGAGGCGGTGTTATACAGAACGCTATAACAAGAGGTTTGCAGAAAAAGGCAACTGATGACGCAAGACGAGAATGACTCCACCTTCCAGGCCCCTGTGGTCTGTGAGGCCCCAGCCTGAGGGGCAGCCTGAAGGTACCAGGTATCCGAGCCGTGGCCCACCTGTAGTGTCAGGGACACACCTTGGACATAGATAGACACATTTGTGTTAGAGTTGTGTATGGACAACTGAAAGGAATGTGTCTGAAATATTTTTGAATTGATGAAGATGCTTTATCGACACCCCCCCCCTTAATTTTCACTCCAAACAAAGGCACTCGAAGCAACTTAAATGATATTTATTATTTCAAAACATTTTGACTGCAATGTTTAAAAAGTATAATTATAAATTTATATAATTTTTAAATTTTGGGTGAATAGTTTAATTTTTGGAAGAGTGGTAGTGTAAAGTCACTTTTTGTCAAGTTGTGTTGCAACACTTTGTAAATAGAAGTTAGCAGAAACAAGGCTGGGGTACCGCGTTACAGAAGTGTACTTAATAATGATGTTTCTGATAATAATAATCTTTCTGATAATAATAGTGTTATTGATAATAATATTATTGATGATAATAATATTAGTTATAATAATAACAATAATAATAATAAAAAGTATAAGAAGAAATATTTTACACGAAGAAAGAAAAATTTAAGCCCATTTAGACTTACAGTCGTCAACATTAAGAAAACAAAAAGACAACGGATGGTTAAACTGTGATTAGATTTAAATTAATGTGTGTGAAGATGAAAAAAAGTGACTATTTTAATATTTAAAAAAACATTTGTGTCTTACCCACGAAGTGCAAAACTAGAACTCTGAAAAGCTGGACGTCAACGGACATTTCTACTGAATTTCTGAAAAACTTCTGGTGAATTTGGGCAAGATTAGAGTAAACTTTAAAAACAAATATTCAAGAACCGTGAAGAATACCACATAAATTATTCTCATCCTTTAATTTTTATCATTGACATTAATATATAGCTCTCTCTCTCTCTTCCTCTCACTCTTTCTTCCTCTCTCTCTCTCTTCCTCTTTCACTCACTCTTTCTTCCTCTCTCTCTATTTATCTCTCTCTCTCTCTCTCTCTCTATCTATCTATCTATCTATCTATCTCTTTCTCACCCCCGCGCAATTAAAAAAAACACGTCAGAATCATTATTTTTTGGACTAATAGAAATGCTACGGCAAAGCTAAAAATGGCGTCCTTTAATCAAGAAACCATCCGCATTTGAGCAACATTTTCTTCCCCTTAAGAAGAGGAAGGCAAAGAGACTTAAATGAGTAATTAAATAATGTTTTACGATCCCCGTTGATAAAATTTAAAAAAAAACGAATTAAATGAATCCGGTGCTTTACTTTATGTATTTTTTAAAAGAAAGGTCATTTAAAATATGAATTTTCGGCACACTAAGTGGGAAATTGGATATTTTACGTTCTATATTTAAAGAGCTAACAGCCGATTAGAATTTTGTTCATCTATTCAGTTAATAATAATAAAAAGATTTTTTTCGTTACATATGAAAGTTATTGAACTTTTTATTTAGAACGTATGGCACCAAGATGTTAAAATGACTTTAATTTTTAATTGAACTTTACGTCTAATGAAAATAAAATCATTGCAGTATTACAAACTGTTTTAGAGAATAGAGTTGAATTACTCATAGGAACATAAGCAATTTATTTTAAATAACATCTCACAAAATATAATTTAACATTTTATTAGATTGTGGTTTTAGCAATTTTCTTCCCGAAAACTGTTAAATAATGTAATAATATTTTGTGAGAACTTTGTCAAAGGATTGTTTCTGCTCGCATGCGTAGTATTTCAGTTTAATTTTAAACTGAATACGTTTTTTTTTTATTTTAAAGTCAACAAATGTCATAATTATCATCTGTCCTAAAGATCCCCACACTTAAAAATAATTTACTTATTAGATAAAACTAGGAAGTTTGCTCAGAGCAGGAATTCCAATTACGTGTTCTTCTGATAAACGAAATCACATTACAATGTCATACAATCGGTCCCACTCTCTTGAGCACTTCGTCTTTGTTCATTTTTGAGAGAATCGTTGAGCCCGATAAACCTCCTACGCCTCCAGGGCGAAACAACTGATAATGAATATCAACAAGAAAATTTCAACCATATGACCAGACTTTACAGCAGGGTTACATCGATGTGAACGTGAGATGTGAATGTGAAATTTGAGTTATCAAAAATATTGTGTTCTAATAGAAAACAAAAATCAATTAGAGCCCAAACTTTTAAAAAATTATTTCAACATTTAACTGCCGCTGAATGATTAAATCACTGTGTTTGCTGACCGTATTCCAATACAAACAGGACTTGTCAAAACATTGTTTGCACTTTGAAAAAAAAATGTGTTGTTGCCCTAACAGTGTATTTTTCAAGAAACCCCAATTCATTTAATATTGATACTAGGAACAAGACGTCAAAAAAATAATTTTGTTTTAAAAACGACTTCAAAGAAGATATTTACACAGATATTTCCATTACCTAATACATCGATGAAAGAGTTTTTACTTAAACATATTCTTTTCTAGTTTGCTTTGATTACATATATTAATACTCGATTAAAAAAAAAAGGCTTTAAAAAGTTTCACCAGTTTCTTTAAGTGTACAATGTAGAATTTCCTCATAAAAGTAGGCGTGTACCAGATTCAAAATTTTGCCGGAAATATAAAGTACAATCCTGCCGGAGCCGGATTTGTAAAAATAGCCGGATTCCGGATTTTCCGGAGCTGCCTATTCCAAATACTGGCATAATCGGCTGTCCCCCTCACCTACTTGCAATCATCAGACAGTTCCATGAAAATATTCTTGGCACAGTGCAGTTCGACGGAGCTAAGTCAGATGCCTTTCCAGTCAGCAGCGGAGTTAAACAAGGTTGTGTACTCGCACCAACACTCTTCGCAATATTATTCTCTGTACTTCTTCGATACGCATTCAAGGATAGCATGGAGGGAATCTGGTTACACACCAGAGCTGATGGAGGACTTTTCAACACTGCCCGCCTCCGAGCCAAGACCAAAACGCTGGATGTCCTAATTCGAGAGCTACTTTTGCGGATGATGCGGCACTAACAGCACACACAGAATCTGGTTTGCAACAACTTGTGTCAAGCTTCTCCAAAGACTGCAAAGAATTTGGTCTGCAAATCAGCTTGAAAAAGACAAACATCATGGGCCAAGACACTCGACCTCCTCCTACTAAACTAAACACATATTCTTTGGGCCTGAGAATTACTCTCTTAAGGCCTTGGCTATTACTTGGGCAATCTGCTCCATCTGTTGGGCAGTGCCATATAACATTGTCTGGACGTAGGACTCCCCTGCCCCCCTAACCTCCCCGGCAATGTCAAGCACGGGACATGACGTCAACAAGTGTGTGACCGTCTCAGAGGCTTGGCTGCAATGGCGGCAGTTTGAGTCCCTGTTATGATCTAGCCTGTTAAAATACGATTTGGTTGGACAATGCTCGGTGCGCATTTGGGTAACCAAACTCTGTTCCCTTCGATTTAGTCTCCACTACTGGTCTGATCTGCTAGGCCTGGGCATGTTAGCGAACACCCCTCTGGCAGTAGCTCCATCTTCCCACACCTGGCACCACTTTTCCCGAAAGTGGTCCTTAAGCCAAGTCTTTACGCCCAGGTATGTTACTGGGACATCTGGTTGGGGTTGGGCTGCTCCAGTTTTTGCCAGTGAGTCTGCTATCTCGTTGCCTTCTACATCCACGTGGCTAGGGATCCATTGAACTGTGACCCTGCCACCAAGTCTCTCGAGTCTGCCTACGTCCTCCAAAATGGAGTCGACTAAGTGGGTGCTACGTTTCTCAGATAGCAGGACTTCGAGCGCTGATCTCGAGTCACAAAACAAGACCGTGTCGAGACCTACTCGTCCCGACCCTTGCAGTGTTAGGTGCACACTTTCCAGGGCCCTGTGTATAGCTTCAAGCTCCGCATCGTAGTTCGATGCTGTGGTCCCACAGGGTCCTGAAAGTTCCTCTTTTGGTGGCCCTCCTAATGGGTATAGGATGAGCGCACCATAACCTGCAGTTCTGTCACTCCGGCTGGCAGACCCATCCGTGTACACCTTCACTGGGGTTTCTGCGAACCCTTCGATCGTCTCAAGGGCAGCCACTTTCTGTACATATTCAGGGCTGCGCTTCGTTACTGCCGTGTCAGTCATCGACAAATGTATTGTGGGACGTGTCATTTCCGCATGAGGCGGTTTGATTGGGACGCTAATTGTTCTGTGTCTATTTTGTGGAGGTTGAACGGTCCTATCAAGCTCTAGTACTTGATGCATGAACGAGGACCGTTTCAACCTCCCACGTCCGTCCCAATTATGTTGCATTAGGTAGCAGGGGTCCCTCGTGTCCAGCCTGCGATACCTTTCTGCAGTGGTAATGATCGCCTTGTCCCGACGTATCTCAAGTGGTTCTACATTTGCAATGACCTCCACGGCAGCTGTGGGTGTAGTTCTGTACGCGCCACAGAGGAACCTCAGGGCCTGGTTCTGGATACGGCCCAGTTTTTCCAGTGCCGTTTTGCTGGCAAAGGCTTGGACCGGCATGCTATAATCCATCACCGACCTCACACTTCCCTCACACCTCCTCCTACTATAAATATCGATAATGAAAACTTGGAGGTTGTGGACAGCTTCACCTACTTGGGGTCCAAGGTCTCCAATACACTGTCCATTGAAGAATAAATAAACAGCAGAATTGGCAAGGCAGCTGCAACAATGGCTAAACTAAATAAGCGGGTCTGGCAAAACACCAAGCTAACGGAGAAAACCAAACTGTGCGTCTATCGAGACTGTGTCATCAGTACACTACTATATGGGAGCGAGACATGGACCACTTATACATTACAAGAGCGCAAGCTTAAAAGCTTCCATTTGAGATGTCTGCGTCGCATCCTTGGTATTAAATGGCAAGACAAAGTTCCTAATAGTGAGATCCTAACGCGTGCCAATATCCAAAGCATGTTCTCAATTCTTACTGAAAGACGCCTGAGGTGGATAGGAATTAGCCCCGGCCGCATCCCGAAGGACCTCCTATATGGTGAACTTGCTTCAGGAAAGAGGAACACAAGTCTCCCACGCTTGCGATTTAAAGATGTCTGTCAAAGGGACATGAAAGCAGCCAAAATACATACAAGTGACTGGGAGTGTAAGGCAGAAGACCGATCTACGTGGCGCACAGTTGTCAAAAAGGGCGTCATAGTAGCCGAGGAGCGAAGAATGGAGGAGGTTGCAGACAGAAGAGCTAGGAGAAAGGCCAAAACATTTGGAAGCACAGAACTCGTGTGTAAAAACTGTGGCAAAGACTTCACTCAAGGATAGGACTGCACAGCCACTCGAGAAAATGCAACCCAACCCAACGGTGATGCACCATCGTCTCACGAGACGGAAGGATGCCGATTAGATAGATAGAGGATTGAAGGATAAAATAATTATGACATGGAAATAAAATTGTAAGATATTTTTTTCGTTAAAGCGGTGAAGTAATAGGTTCTTAACATTGTTTTCTCTTCTAAAGATTTTAAAAATTTGTGCAGATATTAAAAAACAAACAAGAAAACTTCTATAATAAAACTCTTTCACTCTTGAAATTTAAGCGCAAATCAAGAGCAAGTGGTGGCAGATCGAATAAGATTTTTCAAAAATATCCCCCCCCCCCCCAATGTTTATCAAACACCTATTGCGAAATACTGTGACGCAAACCCAGTGATGTTTGGAAGTTATTACAATTTCTATTCCAAGATTTTACCACTGCGAACAAATAAAATGGATTAAAAACGGTGTGAAGTTAAAAGATAGAGAAAAATGAGATTACAGGATTAAACCGAAAAATTTTTGACTATCGATTAGAAGAAATAAATATCCCAATACTGACACTGTCCTTTGACCGAGATTAATCAGTATTGACATTAAATTAATCCATAGCTTAAAACTTTGAAAGAAATATTCAGCAAACGATTGATGTAGTTAACCTTATCGAGTCGTCATTGTGTGGTTATCGATCCACATCCAGCCCAAGTTCAATGTCACAGTGACCGTGTGAAGGTAATCAGTGAGTAACAACGATAGAATTGTTTTCTATTGCTCTTTGAATTGGTGTTATGAAGACATGCTCTCTCTCTCTCTTTCTCTCTCTCCCTCTCTCTCTCTCTCTCTCTCTCTCTCTCTCTCTATATATATATATATATATATATATATATATTCTAGAGGGAAGTACCCGGCTTCTCACGGGTTTTAAATAAGGTTTTCTGTAGAAGCGTACAAACTTTTTATTCACATACATAAAAAGGGTACATTTATCTTAAAGCAATGTTAGAGACGACATTTTTGGCTGTTCCTAATAGGAGTGTGTACAAAAAGATTTCCCTCTTTGCCCACTCTGGAGCAGGCCACATAAAACTGCCCAAGACAAAAGCTTAGTGTCTGGACGTCTATTCCACCAATCCCTAGAGACTGGCGCATTAATTATTACTTATTCATCGTTGTAGTGTACTTAACAACTTTCCGGATTTTTATTCTTATACATACACGGGAAATAGTAGAGTAGATCATTTTCAGTTTTTATATAGATTATATTAGTTTTTTTAAAATAAAAAGACACTTCATTTGGGCCTCCGGATCCCTGTAAGTGATAATTCAAATATTTTTTCGCCTGTTACCATCGCAGAAGTGTTCTCAACAACTTCCAAAATTATCATTCTTCTACCTACTCGGAAATAGGAGAATTAGTGATTTTTAATTTTTATTAAGGCCATATAAGAAAAAACGTTTTTGAACACCCGGCCAAACATGAGCAGGAGTTTTAAAATTCCTATTCATTAATTATCGTCGTGAGAGCCTTCTCAACAACTTCCTAAAAGTTTCATGCTTCTACCTACACGGAAATCGAAGAATACGTCTGTTTTTATGTAAGGGAGAATTTTAAAGTCTTTTTTGCCATTATTGCCAGGAGAGTGTGCTCAATAACTTCCAAAAGTTTCATGTCTTTAGGTACACGGTAAATTGGAGAATTAGAGATGAGTGGTTTTTAACATAAGACAAAACAAACTACATTTGGGCCCCGGAATTTTAAAATTCTTTTTTTGCAAATGTATAATCGAGAGAGTGTACTTAAAGGCTTGCCAAAGTTTTATGCTTCTACCTACACGGGAAATAGGAGATTTAGTGATTTTCAGTTTTTATATAGTTCATTATAGGAAAAAAACTACATTTTGGCCCCCGGACTCCAGAAAGATATGATTTATATATTTTCGCCTGTTAACATTGCAAAAGTGTGCTAAAAAATTTCATTAAATTTCATGCTTCTCCCTACTCGGAAAATAAGAGAATTAGTGATTGTCATTTTTTTTCTATAGTCCATATAAGTATAAAAAAAAAAAAACGTTTTTGAGCCCCCGGCCCCAAATAAGCAGCAATTTTAAACGAAACCTGTTTAAGAATCTTCATCATGTAATATTGTGTACGTGTACTAAATTTCAAGTTATTTTGATGCCTGGATTTTGTTAATATTGATCATTTGAGGAAAAAAAGTACATTTGGGCCCCCGTCCCCCCCATGAGTGAGAATTGTAAAAGTCATTTTTTGCCATTATTGCCAGGAGAGTGTGCTCAACAATATGCCAAAGTTTCATGATTTTACCTGCACGGAAAATTGGAGAATTAATGATCAGTTGGTTTTCATTATAAGAAAAAAAATACATCTGGGCCCCCATGAGTGGGAATTTTAATTTTTTATGTGCAAATTATCATCTGGAGAGTGTAATTAACAACTTTCCAAAGTTTCATGCAAAGTTTCTACATACATGGGAAATACGATAATTTGTGATTTTAAATTTTTATATAGCTGAAATTAGGAAAAAAACTTTTTTGGGCCCCCGGGGCCCATAAGTATGAATTTATGGAACAAAACATGTTGAAGAAACGTCCCAAATATAATTTTGTGTATTTTTACTTTATTTGGTTTTCTGGATATTTAGTTTATAGGGAACAGACAGACAGACGGACTGACAGACAGAAAACAAATGCGTCTGTGTTATTTATAGCACGTAACTAACTGATTGTATCTCCAAAGCAGAGAAGAAAAAGGAATGCTTGAAAAGTAGCATTGATAAACCCGACATTTTCAACTATAATATCAGAAAATCAAACTGGTCTTTATTGCTATCTCCTTTACATTAATAACTTTTTTACGAATATGATGGAGATCGATATGCTACCAGTAATCTACTCAAAAGTATTCGACATTGTTCAATTTAAAGTTATATTATATTTTAGGGACTTAATTAAGAAAAATGCCATCGAATCAAATGTGCGTGTGTTTAGATGATTTTCCTCACACATAATAACTTTTTACCTCAATCCCAAGGCCATTAAAACTGGATTATGGAATCAATGCGTTCACAAAAAGTGGACCTAAAGATTTTTTACTTAAAAGATTGCCGTTGTTGTTGTTGCTAGTACTTAAAAGATTGCCGTTAGTTTCTTTGTTTAGCAAAATCAACAGAGATCAGAAAATACGCCATGAAATATAGGACGGGGTCAGAGTCTGATATCCGGTTCAAGGACTGCTTTATGTCAATAAATCAATTACAATGTGCTCATAAAGTGTTCATTTTTTGGTTTCCTTCTCATTATGTAGAGCAGGGATAAAATAGGGATAGAGCAGGGATAGAGTAGGGATACGATGCACGCATTCAAGAGAGGGCATGTCTTTCAGGCGACTCACCTTATCGCTGCATTTGAGTTATGGGCTTCCTAGGCATCATATTTCGATTAAAGCTTTATTTAAACAGTGAGTTCAAATAACGTTGAGCAGCGTCTTAGCCAACGCGTATCTTAACAAAAACTAATGTATAAAACAAAAACAAACTTAGTAAATTACTTGTCTTGTGATTGATTACCCACAATTTTCTTTGATCGTATACTTTATATTTCAGTGCTAGGAATCAGCTATTGTTTCAGCACCTTTGACTTCACTCACGTAGATGATCCGCAGGAAGGTGCGCTAAGAGTAGGCGATCCTTGGTTGGACCGCTGTGTGACGTCGTGTCTCGTGACATGCCAGCTCAATTTTAAAACATGTCACAGTGCTACGTATGATGCGCAAACGAACATGTGCACTCCAGGTATTTACCCAATAGTGCAGACCCTCGAAATGCCATCATCCGGGATTGCAGTCGCTCTGTTTCTAGTATAAAACTTATCGTGAGAAAGACAGAAATGTCTTTTTCTAGATTTATTTTATTTTCTTTCGTAAGCTGTACATTTTAAACTTAAATTTCAAAACACCGATGTTTAAAAATAAACAAACCAAATTTTAACTTTTCAAAAGCGTATTTTTATTAACGCTATAAAAATTCCTTTAATGTATTACACGTCTCCTATACTTAACATGGCCGATCAAACAATAATGCTGAATTGGTTAAATCTTTTATATCATTAACCAAATTGAGGGTAAGTGCCAGTAAGGGGGATATATTTTTTTTGGCAATTTATCAAATACATTTTCTATCTAAAAATGTATGCTTTCCTTTCTCTAGGGTCTCGAGTCTCGAACGGTAATAATGAACTAAAACCTTCACCTTCGACATTATTCTTCATACAAGGAGATTGTAATTTCAACAACGGGTTCGTGCTATTTGCGCACAATTCCTTTGTCACGTGCTTATTCTTCTCACCTCAGAAGATTAATTATCTAGGTGCTAGAGACTTTTGTCGTTGTAAGTGTATAAACAAATATTTAGATTTCAAAAGCCTTAAAAAGGATATTTTAGATCAATAGGTGATTTGAAATTATATTTGTATTTTTAGTTATTAGTAAAATGTTTTAACTCATTTAACGAAACAAACCGTTTTTTATTTCTCATTAAAATTATAAATAAATAACTTTTTACGTTTATCTCGATTAGTGTGCATTATTTTCTTTTTTGCAGCAAAAAAAGCTCACCTCTATACCGCAAAAAGTCAAGAAAAGCTTGACTTATTTCTTCACATCGCACTAAATGTCATTGGTGGCTCAACCTGGATAGGACTTTCAGATCTCGTCCTAGAGGGACATTTTGTGTGGGACGATGGAGAAATGTTGAACAATTCATTCAAAGTCTGGGCAAAAGGTCTGTGACCTTTGATTGAAATGTGTGTTTTAAACTTTTTGAGGGAAGTTAAATTGCATACACATTTTGTTTTTGTTTCAATTACAAAAAAAAAAAATAATCCAGGAAAAAATTACCGAGTTAGAGTATGATAAAAATGTTCTCATAATTCCAAAAGGACTTTAAAACAATTTATAAAATGTTTAACCAATTTCGTATAAAAATTGAACATAAAATACATTTTAATTTGACATCTGTAAACTTTAATGCTAAGATATTATTCAAAAAATGCTATATAGAGATAAACTTAAAAAATGAAATAATTTAATTGCGGTACATTCAATCGATCTGAAAATTCGATACAATGGATCAGGGGCGGATTAAGACTGCACGGGCCCCGGGCTGCAATCAAACGGGGGCCCTATCCAACCAGCGTCCCTGAAAATAAAATGATTGCTAGCAGCTAATATACGACTGTAACTAATTTTAAGTAATGAAAAAAAAAAGAACACGAAAAATAACTGTTTGAAGTGTTCGCCTGTATTTTACAGTTGAGTGTGAAAAGAAAAAATATTTTAAAAAATATTCCACCACTGGGAATCGATCCCCACACCGCTTGCATCACTTGCCTATACTCTACCACACGGCCAGCGGAGATGATCTTTTACGAAATTTTAAAAATATAAACCATATTTTATAATATATACTCTTAGTGAGCCAATCTAATCAAGTTTTTCGATTATTAAGACTATCAGGTCTGAATAGCGATCAGTTTAATAGATGAAATTTATAAATTTATTTAATTTATTATATTTTAAAGGGTTATTGCAAATATGTGTAAACTTTTATTATAAAATATTAAAAAATTTGCGGGCCCCCAACCCGTCGGGGGCCCCTGGCTATAACCCGTTCAGCCACCCCCCTTTTAAGCCACCATACCAATGCATTGTCATACAGGATCTATCTTTGGTAAAACTTTGAGATCTCCAGAACCATCAGAAGTGGTTTAATTTTACGTCACAAGATTTGATGGACAGATTTATACGAATGTACATTCTCTGTTGGGTCGAGCCGTTTGGCTCTTAGGACCCGGTTCAATTTTTCGCAGGCAAGCCTCATCATTCGGGCATCGCCATAGAGGTAATCCTCTGCAGGTACCGCAACTTCACCACCCAAAACCCCGTCCAACTCGGGGCAACATTCTAGTACGTGGGCCACCATCTCCTCAGGGCCGCCACACAGCTGACAGGCCAGTTCCCTTCTGTTGTCAAACTTATACAAGTAGCTTCGTATTGGACAATGATCAGTTCTCAACCGTGTTATGAGCGTCTGACTACTACGGTCATGTGCCCACCAAGGATCGCTTTTGTTCGGTCGTGGCATTTTATGGTACACCTTCTGGTCGTATTCCCATTTGCCCAGCCCTCAAGCTACTTCTCACGGAAATGGTCTTTTAGCCACGACTTGACCCCAGTTGGGCTTATCGGGTTGGGGCTGGGCTGCGCCTGCCCTGGCCAGTGCGTCGACCCTGTCTAATTGGGTCGTACCGCAGTGTCCGGCCATGTACTGTAGGACTACTCTGCCGCCACGTGCCAGGAGTTCACCTACTGTCTCCAAAATAACACTTACCGTCTTGGCCTCCAGAGAAGTTCGGTTCAAGGTTTTGAGTGAAAACCGAGAATCGGTGAAGACCACGACGGTCGGGAAACTCTTTCTCTTCGCTAGACGTCGGCGCACTTCCTTCAAACCCCTGTGAATCGCTTCCAGTTCGGCTTCATAACTAATGTTATCAGATCCACACGGCCCCGACAGCTCGACACTGTTGGGTCCTGGTTGGGGGGTATTGAATTAGCACACCGTATCCACTTCTGCCATCTCTGAAACGTGAGCCGTCTGCAAAGACCTTTACCACGCTGTCTCCATAGGCCTCGATTGTGCGCAGAGTCTCGTCTCGCAAGAGCTCGACGGGGCTGGCCCAGGTCACCGCGGCATTTGCCAGTGTCAAACGTATTTCAGGCGGGTCAAATCTTTCATGTGGCATTCGAGCAGGACCAGTTGCATTCGTTCCCTGTGCTTGGGTAGGGGGACTGATTCTTCTAGTTCGTAGACCGCGTCCATGAAGGAGGGTCACTTCAGTCTTGTCCTCTTAACCCATCGGTCTTGTAATTGGTATCAGGGTTTGTCATGCTCCAACCTACGGTATCGCTCAACCGTGGTCATGATTGCCTTTTCTCGCCTTATCGCCAGAGGTTCTACGTTTGCCAAAATGTCTACCGCAGCGGTGGGTGTGGTACGTAATGCCCCGCAAATGAACCGTAGAGCTTGGTTCTGTAATCGGTCCAGTCCCTCTAGAGCCGTACGGCTCGCAAAGGCCTGGACCGGGAGGCTGTAGTCAATAGCACTTCTCACGCTGCCAAGATAGAGAGCTCTTAGTAGTCTTGCGTCTGCGCCCCAACTCGTGCTAGGCAGTTTCTTCACCAGGGACAATTTAGATGTGGTTTTGGCGCATAGTTCACGCACATGGTTTTGCATCTGGAGTTTCTGGTCCAGCTTTATACCCAGGTACGTTGGTGTCCGGTCCCAACTTAACCTCTTTCGGCAGATCTGAAGCACCACCTCGTGCTTCAGGGCATTCCGTCCATTTATGAAAATGGAATGGACCGTTTTGTCCGTATTGACTTCTAGGCGCCATAGGTTGGCGTAATTTTCAATACTATTCAGATCATTCTGCAGCCGGTTATGCAGTGTTGCAACGTCTTTTCCTGAACTCCATATCACCAGATCGTCAGCAAACATGGCATTCTGGGACTCGAGTATGCCTTGTAGGTCGTGGACGTAGGCTAAGAACAATGTACAGCTAAGCGCTGAACCCTGTGGGAGTCCATCTTCCAGTCGTGCCTCGCTGGATAGCGCTTCTCCAAGCCGTGTCTTAATCGTTCGGTCCGTGAGGAACGATTTTATCCAGCTGTACATTTTAGCAGTGACACCTAACTGCTGCAGCTTGTATAGTAGCCCTCCACGCCAAACCTTATCGTATGCCTGCTTTAGATCGAAGAACACTGCAACCGTGCGGTTCTTCATCTGGAGTTCGTTTGTCATGGTCTGAAGTAAGCGTAGTGCTTGGTCCATCGGGTTGCGTCCCTTGCGGAACCCACCCTGTGCCTTCGGAATGCTTTTGGTCTTTTCGAGATACCAATAAAGCCGTGCGTTCACTAATCGTTCTGCCACCTTTCCCACACACGACGTGAGGGAAATGGGCCGGTAGCTGGACGGGTGTTCGCCCGGCTTCCCTTCCTTATGTATTGGTGTTATTATGGCCTTTTTCCACAGCTTCGGCAGTGCGCCTGTAGTCCAGGTTCGGTTGATAAAACTCAGTAGTTTGCCCAGATGCTTGAGCATTTCATTGTGAACCTTGTCTGGCCCGGGTGCTTTGCCAGCTTCGCACTTGTTAAGTGCAGTTTGCAACTCTGTCATCGTGAAAGGTGCTGTGAAAATCTCGATTTGGGGGCCCGTGCTTTGTCTCCTGGAGCCCTCCTTTCGCATTCGGTCGATCGTTTGGCTAAAGTCAGATCTGGTGCCTTTTTTATTCACCTGGGCAAAGGGTTTATTCAGCGCCCGTGCGCGCTTTATTTCACTTGCTCTTTAGCCCTTTGACGTCGTCAATGGGTTGGGTTTTTTTACTTTACCCGCACCAGATAGTGCATCGATTAGCCGCCAAACTTTTCTACCGTCTGCGAGATCAAGTTTTTCGCACGTATTTACCCACTTGGCCTTCTTCGCCTTTTCGACAGCAGTACGGACTTCGGCTGTCAGTCTGTTGTACGCCCTACGAGCTTCGGGCGTCTTCAGCCTGGCAGCTTTTTTCCGTGCTTTCGCTCTTTGTCTCACCAATTCTTTTAGGCTCCTGTCCCAGTAGGGCCTGAATTTCTGTTTCCCGTTCGTCCTCGGGACCGTGCGCCTCGCAAACCCGAGGATTGTGCCAATAAACTTCTCGTGGGTGTCGTCCACGTTGCCTCCTGCAACATCCAGCAGAGCGAGCTTGGTCTCGCTCTCGGCCTCGTGTCTTCGCCAATCGGCCTTGCGGAATTGCCAATGACTTCTGTCAAATCGAGGTTTGTCCGCACAAAGCACAAACTCAATCAGAATTGGGAGGTGGTCGCTTCCAACCTCTTTCAGTACTTCCAGTCTATGCCTGGACTCTAGGTCCGCTGAGATAAGCGTTAGATCTGGGCGGGACTCCGTGCTATGTCCCATGTGCAGCAGCGTCGGCTCGCTGTGCTCGTTTTGCAATCTGATCAAGTTCGTACCAATACAGACATCCTCGATGTATCGGCCCGACGCATTCCGCTCGGTATAGCCCCAGTCGGGGGACTGTGCGTTAAAGTCCCCTGCTATTATTGTTCGACTTAACGTGACGTCTTCCCCAATTGGAAGCGTCATTGGGTTCCTGGGCGTATTATATACGTTCTTTATTGTAAAGCCAACGTCGCCTTTATACACCCTTACAGTTAGGGTGTCAGTGTTGCTGTAGCACTTGGCTTCGAGCAATTTACGTTACATCGTCCCGGACCGCTGTGGTAAGGCCCCGGCATCGCCGGTCGCACTTGCAATGGTATAGCGAATAACCAGTTATGTGAAACGGCTTACCCTTCAGAAGCGTTTCTGGGAATAATGCTACATCCACATTCCTTTCGTGTAGTAGTTTGGTTACTTCGTGCGCCTTTTGCCTTATTCCACAGACATTCAATTGTAGCACAACCAGGGCTTGATCAGGATGGCCCTTCGCACCCATACCATGACGGTCAGTCGCCGGTTGACCGGTAGGACGTGACCTGTCGTCCGTCATCACGCCTAGAGGAGTGGTAACCAACCCAGCCAGCGTACCACCGTCCGCTGGAACGTGGGGGTTTAGAAGGTCCATTCAGGGACCTGCGTTTTTCGAAAATAGAACCATAGAATAAGAGAGGGAGTAGGCAGAAATCTGCAACTCATTGAGGGCGATCCTTGCCCAGAGAGTCTTCCGGTCTTCGGCGTTCCAAGCCGGGCATTGTTGGGTATAGGCCTGCTCCCATACCCAGCACCGGACCTCACGGTGAGGTCAAGCCCATCCTAACGTTTGTACGAAAGGTTCCGGTGCCTGTTATTTTGGCGATGGATACAAACAGTGTGACTTAAATAAAAGCGTGTAAAAATAAACTGCGTTTTAATACATGGAGGGGAGATTAGACAGCAATAGAACCAAAACCAAAAAATGACTTCAACAACACTAAATTATTTACCGAGTACTCTCCCCTTAACATTTAAAAATAATTCTAATTTTTCTTTAAAGTAAGGCTTAAGTTCAGAAATGTACTAGATAAAGTATTTACAAAATATTATAAAAATAAATGTTATTTAAACATATATTTGATATCATTTATATAACATTGAATAACCCTAATATATATTACATTTCTTGACTGACGAAATTTACAATTTATTTTTATCTTTAAAAAAAAAAAAGAAGAACTTTTTTTAAAGCTCTCCCTTGTAATTATTATTATTAAAACTATTGAATCAAAATAAATATACGTATCTCAGATCTTCTGTTTATTATGTTTATTTTTGTTACAGACCAGCCAGATGACAGTATGGGTGTTGAAGACTGTGCTGGAACAAACTGGTATGTCAAATATGTCGCCCTCAACGACATGCCTTGTTCGGAGAACGATTCCTTCATATGTGAGCCCGACGGCTGGTATTGAAGGGCCAAACATATGTATGCATTAACAAGATGACATATTTTACTTATCTTGAACGCTGTGTACTCACTTCTGTCGGTAACTTAGAATAAAAACGGTCGATGTCGAACATATCATTGAGTGTTATAATTAATACATATATTTTAATTATTTTTGCTGCTAAAAATGATATTGTTACAAAATAATCTCGCAGAGACGCACCTTATAAAATAAAAAAAATATTTCAGAATTAACCCCACCCCACCCCAATAAATATTAATTACAAATGGTGATTTAAAAGTTTAATGAAAGGCGAGTAATTGTTAAGGGGACCGTCCATAAATGACGTCACGCGGTTTTGGCCTTGCTATTATTATTATTAAAAATATCGGAGCCGGTGTCACGAAATAAAGTCTACCCCAAAATAAAGTCTCCCCCGGAGAGTTTTTAAAAAAAAAACCATTTCGCCCCCGGAGAAATTGTTTTAAAATGAAGTCTCCCCTGTTAAAATAAATCCCCCCCCCTTAATTATTTGAAATTATAAATAATTGTTTTATTAAACTTTATGACTTACAACATAATTTGTATTTGTTCGACATGCATTTGTATATGATTTTTGGGAATTCAACAATCATAAGCTTCGTCAGGGGCATAGCTATTTGTGGGTTTAGAGGGTGTATGCCCGTAAAGACACATATTTAGAGTTGGTTAAGTGCCCAGAGTTAATAAAAATAATAACAGACAAATAAACTGAAATGTAAAGATGAATAATTAATACGAGAACGTTGCATCCAAGTATTTCTTTACGTTTGTAAAACGTGTTAGGATTTAAACGGAAGTTGCTATTTCTATTTTTTGAAATTACAATAATTAAAAAATATCACTAGTCTTCTACCCGTAGCGCTTACTACATTTACTGCAACAATAAAAATTTGCAAATCCAAGTAGCCAAGGTTTGTAAATTTAAAAAAAAAATAATAAAGTTTACTTTTTAAATATAGTAAAAAAAAAAAATCATTTTAAATGGGATTAATTTTTTGCGTAGCCGTCTCAAGAAACACGGTACATGCTAAAATTTAGACAAACAATAATTAGTTTACACGTTTAAACTGAAATGATTGTCATCTTGTTTCCCAAAGATAGAACAGTCAAACGTGGACAAAGGGAACGTGGAATATTAATACGTTTAAAACTTTCCCTAATCATTTTATAATCTTATAACTTACTTCCCATTTTTGTACGTATTTGTTTGTAGGCTATTTTATTTAATTGTTTTAAAATTATTTATGTTAGTGCCTGATATTATTGTAATGTCCAGCAATGAATTATTTGAAATGATAAGTTTAAATTTAAAGTTTTAAGGCTCACTCTAATATAATTTTGTTTTAATTTAAGGAAAATAGTAGTATTTTCACACACGCACACACACACACACACACACACACACACACACACACACACACACACNATATATTAAAACTAGGATTTGGGCGGATTTATATAGTGAAATATGGCCGAACCCGGAGCTGGAGACGGATTTGTGAACATGGAGGGATTCCGGATTTGCCAGAGTATGTTTAATGGGTCTATCGGCCTGGCGGATTAGGCCGGATTTAGGACGCAATAATCTCCTGTACAGAACGAGCGTCTGAAATATTTAAAATAATTTGTATATCCATATAAATGTGTGTATATATGAATAAGTTTTTGTATGTACGTATTATATGTATGTATTGTGTGTACATATGTTTTTGTTAGTACGTATGAATGTATGTATGTATATGAGTATGTATGTATCTATGCATTGATGCATTGATGAATGTATCTATGTATGTGTGTATCTATGTTTAATATTTCTTTTTATTATATTTGAAAGATACAATTTGAAATACTAGCGATTGTGATGAAAGTATGGATGATTGTAGTTAAGGCTGTGTTGTTATAATCAGTTGTGTTTTTTGTTTGTGGTCTTAGAAATAATCTGACACATTATTATTGTAGCATATATAAATCAGTGTTGAAAAATATTTTGATTTATAAACCAGAAGCCAATGTTTAGTAAATTATTGGATTTTAAAATTTGATAGTTTGATAGAGAAAAAACGACTCGGTAAAGTTATTAAAGGAATAAATTATGTTAAATATATTTTTAGTGAAGCTGTCTCCACTGAAGCGTCAATACGTTTCCGTAACCCATTGCTATAAGCCCGGATGTCACCCAAACACGACTAAACCAATAAAACTCCTACGATTCTTCCAGTGCCACATAACAGGAATATCACCCCTTGTTATAGTGTCACCCAGTGCTGTCAGCACCACCAGCACCACCCCTCTATTTAAGCTTCGCCCCTGCTTCTCTCAACACACTGCATTCACAGAGTTTAAAAAACACCGTATAATCGTGTTATAGGTTAAACAGGTCAGTTGCGTAGCCTGGTTTTTGTTTGCCCCCCCCCCTTTACTGAATTGGGTCGCTCCCACTCCCTTTCCCCCGACTTCAACAAAGGATTCTGAAAACCTGGCGTTTGTGTGATTTTGCCGTTTATAACAACAAAAACTCATACCTTCAAAGACTTAATCCTTGATTTATGAAACAAAAATATTCCCTTTATACACCAAAACCTCCATGTGTGTCAATTTGTACAGTGGGGGAAAAAATCAAGTAATTAAGCAATTTTTCAAATTATCTTACGCCCCTGAAAAGTGTCAAACGGTATGGTCCTCACCCCCTAATATCTCTGTATATCTACGCCACTACCATAAATATTATTATAGTAAACAATTATGAATATTACAGCAATACAAAAGTAAGTATTCTATAGTCTTTTGTCTTTCAATGATCTCTTTGTTTAACATCGAAAGTGGGATGGAGGCGGATTCATTTTGGGGGAGAGATTATTTTACAGGGTAGGGGAGGATTTAGTTGAATTGGGAGTAAAATATTTTCTCCTGGAGAGACTTCGTTTTAAAATGGAATCTCCGAGGGGGGGGAAGACTCTGTATGGGGGAGGATTTATTTTGCAACACCGGAATCTGATACACCCCTAAACATAACTAGGGCTGTCAATATTGTACTCGCCCAAAACCCCGCATAATTTTCGCGGTCATGACGCTTATAAAATTCAATAATACGTAACAAATCTTTGACGCCCCTTCCTCCCCCAACCCCCCACACAAAAAAATATATATTAAAAATTCAAGTATTTTCTAATTTAAAACAAATATGTTTCAGATATCTTTTTTGACATTTAAATATGTATTTAAATACATATTATTTAGTGTAAGTCTGCAATCTATTCAATGTCGTAACTAGGTGTGTACCAGATTAAAATTGTTAAAACCCAACTGGAGGTGGATCCGGACATATTTATAAAGTGAAAAAGGGGCCGAACCGTTCGGATTTTTTAAATGGCCAAATTATGAATTTGCCAGAGCCGGAGCCATTATATATATATATATTGGCTCTATGTCCTGACGGATTTATGAATTGAAAATCTGCCTTAGCCGAATCCGGATCCTGATTTTTAAAAATGGCCGGATTCTGGATTTACCGGAGCCGGAATCCGATAATCCCTAAACTAGGGCGGTTATAGAATGCAATCTAGCCCCCATCCATGTACCTTATTTTCACATAGTATCTAAAAGCATACTTCCAAACAACATACTATTGTGCTATACAAACCTAGCCACCATTCACACAGTGGCTAACAGCATACTTCCAAACAAGTTGAGTTTTTATTTTTCTACTTCTTGACGTTTGATAGTCTCAGATACCTTAATATCTAGGAAAACAACAACCACTAAAAATAAGTATTAAAAAAAAAAGAATAGAATTACTACAGCAAACAATGATGGCATTTACGAAAGTTATTTAAGAAACCTTACGCATCCAAGTAACGTTTAAAAAAAAGAATTACTTTTACCTTAAAATAAGCAAAGCAAAAGTAATTTTAATTAGTATTTCCTTTCTTAAGTTCCCCGTTTAAAAAATTAAGAAAACGATTTGAAAGAAACCTGTACTTTTTACATATTTGTATGATTTTTATTAAAAATGTGAATTTTAACACACAAAGTCATCAATAGGCATTTCTATAAACGCTTTTTAACAGATATAACGGTCTTTGGTATGGCAACTGTCCGCCTACCAAAGACAATAGATTTCTGTCCATCTACGAAAGACGATAGAATTATCTTTCTGTCCGTCTACCAAAGACGATAGATTTATCTTTATTATTTGCAGCTCATGGTGAGGCTGATGAGACCAATCCTTGAGTGGCTGTCTCTTCTGGATGTTACACACACGAATGTAGTAGGGCAGCATTGCCTGTTCTTTTCCCGCGCTCCTTTTCCAACTGCTTCTTCCCTAGATTGCTCCTCTGCTCTTAGTGAGCCTTCCTTCGCTATAGCCCGCCGGGTGGACCTATCCTCAGCCAGGTTTTCCCAGTTTTGTATATCAATGTTGGCTACTTTCATGTCTCTCCTGCATATGTCCGTGTATCTGAGACATGGCTGACCAACCGACCTTTTCCCTGTTGCCAGCTCGCTGTATAGCACATCTTTGGGTATGCGACCAGTTTGCATTCTCTTGACGTGTGCAAGCCAGCGGAGGCGTCTTTGGCTTAGTATGGCTGGAATGCTGCTCATGCTAGCTTGAGCCAGGACCTCTGTGTTGGGGAATTTCTCTGCTATGAGTTTGGCATTGGACCAGACTCCTTTGTACAGTTTAGTCATAACAGTTGCTGCCTTCCCTATCCTACCGCTTATCTCATCTTCTAGTGAGAGGGTGCTCGAGATGTTTGATCCCAGATAGGTGAAACTGTCGACAACATCCAGGTTGCAGTCATCTTTAGTAATCTTTAGTAATAGTTGGGAGGGATGCAGCATCCTGTGCCATAATTTTGGTTTTATTTTTGCTAATGGTCAAGCCAAATTCTTTGCAGGCAGGGGAGAAGCTGGATACAAGGTTCTGCAGTCCGTCTGCTGTGTGAGATATTATGGCTTCATCGTCTGCAAATAAGAGCTCGCGCAGCAAAATCTTCCTTATTTTGGACTTTGCTCTAAGTCGGGCAATCCTATATAATAAAAGGCTAATTTCTGTGCGGTCATCGATAGCGATTGGTCCCTCAAACTCCTGAAGACTCCGACAGCCAATTAGAAAAAAGTTAATCTCATTGACAAATTGAATACATTAAAGCGGACGTTCAAAACGAGTAATTTTTGGTGCAGTTGTTTTTGGTCATCATTCAGTGCTATGTTCTCATCTTGAAGTGTTTCAATGAATTAATTTACGTGGACGCTCAAAACCAGTTCTATTTGGTGCAGTTTTTTTGTTTAAATACATTACAGGTCTCTGAACAATGACAGAAGGACTGAAAGGATTAGCATTCTTGACCCCAACCTTGAACCAATGGTTATATTCCTTATTATTTCCTTTCGGCGAACAAAGTTGGCTTCCAGATTTAAAGTTAATGAACTACCATCCTGCAACATTACAAAAAATTCCACGAAAGGCCCAAGCCGTAAAGCATAACAACAATGCAATACTACATGCAGTCACAGATTTGCTATCAGAGATGGATTTAACCCGTTCCTCAGTGCCACAAAACCGACTCTGACTCAGCAATACGTTGTAGATGCATGCGTTAAAGCTGAAGGCAACAGGCTGAACAACTTTCGACATAACCAAACAAATTTGAGGGTGGAACAATATACCGGTTGAATGGTTTACATTCATACTACAGCAGCCGATGAAGGTATTCGTCCGGGAAAACCTGTTATTCTTCTTTCATCTTTTCAAGGAAGCCCCAGAAATACGGCTCAACACTTCCAGGATGCAATGGCCACTCCCTGAAGATGCTAACCTTTATCTTGTCGAGTTCTTAAGTTGACTTTTACTATCAAGATTGCTTCTAAATATCTTAAATATAAAAGTTTGAGCAATTATCATTCTACTATGTAATTTGAACACAAAGCGATGACTTCGTAATGTGACCCGATTAGTGGTACAAGCGTTGAAACAACACATCATCATTGCAGCGACAACTATTTGTATTCCAAGAATTGACTTAGCCCCTGCAAGCACAGATCTACCTTTCGTTTTACGGAGACGACAGTTCCCCATCAAACTGGCTTTCACCATGACCATCAAGTCTCAAGGACAAACTCTAGATAAAGTCGGCATATATTAGCCGGAACCAGCCCTCAATCACGGACAACTGTACGTTGCCTTTTCACGAGTCCGTACTACATCTGACGTTGCTCTCATCGAGAAGGACCAAGGCAACTTAGTCAATGGTAGCGATGCATGCTTCACGAAAAATGTCGTCTTCAAGGAAATTATTGATATTTAACAGTGACTTATATATACTGCCGTGCACACCAGGGGCAACCGAAGGCAACGTGGGCAAACAAGCCAAACGAGGGTCCACATCATTTGCCCATCGACGCCAATGTCCCGCAAACGAAATGCGGGCCAAAAATCAAAACGAGGGTCCACATCCCTTGCCCATGGACCCCAATGTCCCGCAAACGAAATGTGGGCCAACAATCAAATCAAAACGAGGGTCCACATCCCTTGCCCATGGACCCCAATGTCCCGCAAACGAAATGTGGGCCAACAATCAAAACGAGGGTCCACTTCCCTTGCCCATGGACCCCAATGTCCCGCGAACGAAATGTGCAAGATAAATGGTAGCAGGTCAAAGAAGATCATTTTCTCGTATGTGGAAAATTCTTTCAAAAAATGCCACCCTAAAAATAGTTAAAGTAATTCAAACAAATTTTAATTCTTTAAGTCTTTTTGTTGAACTCTTTCAAGCCGAAAACAAAATTGAATGTACACAATTTCAAGACTAGTTAGCCACGGAAGGTGTTAAAACATTACTTGACAAGATTTCAAAAAACTGCAAAACAAATAAAATGATTAAAAACGCTTGAAATCAAACTAAAAACGATTAAAATAGCGATAAAAATTGAGATGACCGACTCAAACTGACAAATATTTAACTATCGATTAGAAAACACAAATGTCGGAATATCGACACTGTCCTTTGACCGAGATCAATGAGTATGATAAATAAACCGTTCATAACTTTAAACAAAGATTTAGAAATCAATTTATATAGTTCACCTTATAATTTTGTCATTGCGTGGCAAACATATCGTTCCGCTTTAGCGAATCGATCCTAGACCTTTCACGAACGGTCCTGCAAGGGCCCAAATTCCGGGCTTTAGCCATCAAATTTACAGCAATATTGGTCACTTCGGAAATGGGCCGGCCATTTCACAAAGTAGCCGATTTTAGGCCTAGGCCGTAACATATATACAAACACATTTTTAAAAAAAATTCCGTCTAATACGTTGAATGTTTATATCTTAAAACATTTATCTCATTTAGAAGCATTTAAAAAAATTAAAGTAACTAATGCACATTGAAAACAACTAAATTTTAAGTAAAAGGTACCATTGAAAAGAAATACTTTATTGAACACAAAGGTAAGACGTATTAATAAGTTGTAAAAAAAAACGTAAGGAAATATAAATTGCCAAACTTCACTGTTAAATAATGGGAGAAAAGACGATAATTTCATTATCTTGGTTTAAGAGACACAAATCATAATAGTAGTCTGTTTGCTATGAGAGTAATGATACAGACAAAATGTGCAACTGAAAGACGCGGCTGAATAACAAAATTATCGTGACGGCTTTTGCCCTACTTTCCTTGTTTTACTTCAGTTTGAGAAGAAATTAACCCGATCTTTTCTAAGAATAACATGAACACATTGTTGGGATCTAGAGAAAAAGAAATCTGAAATAAACTGTTTATGGTTAAGATGAGATCCTTAGCATTCTTGCTTGGCAGAAATATAACATGACTGATAACTCGAGTAATGGGAAAACTAAAAGCTGTCATGTCATTTTATAAAGGAAGGAAAAAGGCCGCTACGTTAATCTCTGAATGCCGTGTATATTTGCTTTTAAGAATAAACGTTATCTTATATCTTAGATATACAGACGCTCCTTCTATGCAGAAGATAATTGCGTCCACAGACCATGAGAGATGATCTGTTGGCAAGTGATGCAGCGGTCACAGGCCACGGCTATAGGGGTTCCACGCATTACCCCAGCCGCCTAACTATTGTCTAGTTAGGTACCCATTCGGAGCTGGGTGACTCGGGGACTCCTCAGGCCCCGAGAACAAATCCTCACTTTCGTGTGGATTCGAACTCGTGACCATCGGTATGACAGTCGAGAGCGCTACCTCTCGACCACCACGTCCCACGTTCATATATCATTCTAGAATATTAAAAAAAAATCCCAGGAAACATGAGTCCTGCTACGCATATCTAACAGCACTGTGTACATTAACAGATATGCAAATAGTAGTTTGACTTGTTAACGCTTTCGTCGCTGAGCCTCTTATAGAAAGTGGAGGTTATGTGGAAGACTTAAATATTGAACATAATTTTATCCAACAGGATCATTAGGATAGGTCCAGTTACGTGAGTTATTTTTAGCAAAAAGTGTTTTTTAAGACAATAAATTCAATGAATGTCACTGCACCGGCCTTACGGTTCATACGTTTTACATGCCTCTGGTGGTTTTGTTTGGTTTACAATTCATTTTAATTTTATATTTTATACACTTTGGTTTGATAAATACATGTATGTGTTAGTATGCTTTATCGATTTTAACGCACTTTAAACATAAGACAATTTACAGACTTTCATTTAAAATCCAAACCCGATGTTACATGATAGATCTGCCTCAAGTAATGTTTCTAATAAGAAGCTAATTTTAAGTTCAGGAGAAAGATGTGGTACGTTTTTTTTAACACTGATTGATTGAAATTTTAAAAAAATATTTTAAAAAAAAAATATATATATATATTTTTAGCATGGAGAATGCGTTGGCGCCTGTTGTGGTTTTATCTGAGTTTTCTATGATAAGCTATTACCATATAACCATGTTTCAAGTTTAAAACTGCAATCTGAAGAAAAGAGATTTTGTATCATGGAGCTGATTATTTAAAACCGAAATAACTGCACTTAATACGCATCTATTGAAAATGTATTTTCAAAATGAAGGAAATAACATTTCTTTTTAAACCCTTTATATTAATTTGTGGTGTTTTAGCCCGTGTGACCGACTGTGCGACCATGCCGAAAAAAAATTGGATCAAATTTTAACCCATCTTCTCGTAAGCTAGCGAGCTGAAATTTTGCAACCAGACTCATGCAAATGATAAAAATGATGTATCAAAATTTCAAATCGATCGAATGGACAGTAATTGAATTATTGAATGTTTAAATTATTTTATTTATCTCTTTATATCATGTTAATTTTTTGAGACAGAATGTTCAACAACCTTTCATGTCACGCAATAAGGTGCGCATTACATTGACAATACTTTTTAAAAATATATTCACGATCGGTGTGCATTATATTAAACACGTTTTACGAGACATGACACAGCTAGACTTTTGTATTTTCGGATTATTTTGACCTTCGTATTAAAATGAACATCCTTATAGTTATGTCTCGTATATAAAGGATTTATAGTGAAAAACTTGTTTTTTAAGGGTTTTTTTAAATTAATGATTAACGTAGCTGATGTATAACGTATTATCATTTATGTAGTTATTATGATACGAATGTTTACTTAATTAATATATGTATGTTATTATCTCCATGTAAAGCGCTATGAGCCCGACTCCTTGCTGGGATACAGCGCTATATAATTTATCATTATTATTATTATTCTTATTCTTATTCTTCTTATTATTATTTTCATTAATATTATTATTAGTTTCACTACCATATTACATAGAAGAGAAAACACCCGAACACTAATAAATATAGTACTAACTTTAAAAAAAAAAAAAAATAATAATAATAAAAATTCAACATTATATGGTAAGATCGTCTGTGCGAGACAGCTTGCAGCTTGAATTGATTAACAATCCTTAGAATTGTAGTGTAAATTTTACCTTTGTATACGTGTGCATGTTTTAGTTGGCTATGTGTGTAGTAGAATCGATCGACCTGGTTAAGTATTCTTAAACATACTTAAAACTCTTTTGGGGTTGTACATATGTTTGGAAGTCAGTATTAGTATGAGTATTCCTGAAAAAAAAATCAGCTGAATGAGTCGTGTCGACACCGAGTTTTCTGGTTCACACAATGAAGGGGTAAATTTCCTCTTAAATACTTTTCATTTTTAGAGTTTATTTTTTTTAGAAAGAGTTGAAGGTACTAACAATAAACAAATTAAGAGTAAACTTAACACGTGATAATTTAATCCCCCATAGTTTTGATTGGTTTTATTTTCTTTAATTTATTTAATTGCCTTCGTTAAATTGTCATTTAAAAAAAACTAGATATTCAATACTCTCATGCAAAAGGCTAGTGCCAAATGTGTATGTTTATGTCTACTTGATGTGTCACGTTCACACAAGCTAACACGCGTTCATGCTGTTTATCAGGTGTACCACACGGCTGAAGCCCTGAATTTCTGCCTTGCAGGCTATAAACTTAGAATGCAAATTCTTGCCGTTGGATATCAGTTAAAATGTCACAAAGTTCTATAGATATTTTACAAATTGTTTCCAGAAGGTGGGGCCTCGATTATAGGCACCCCTGTGATCAATAGCTATTTAACTACATCTGGTACACATGCACTCTTGCAATTTGAGGACATTAAAAATATTTTTAAAAGATGTTTACCGCATTAAATACGTGCGCCGTGTGCTGTTAAATAAGGTATATACTTTTTAAAATATAATATGCGTCTCCTATACTTTTGGCACATGTCGCTACAGCTTGTCAGATTGAATGTCAGGAGCTCATAAAAACCTCTTTTCTAAACATTTCGGGTTTTATTCTCATGACTCTTCCTTTTTGGGCTTTACGTGTATCTATTTATAAATATATTTTGTGATTTCCCAAAATGGAAAGATGGACTGTCCGATTTCCCGTTACAGAGTTTTTCAACCCAAATAAACATAAATACAATGACATGTATATTGAATATTTAATAAGGAAGAAAATAAAAACAATCTCCATTATTTTGCATTGACAAGTCCATAAAACTATATTTCCTATTTTGCAGTGTAACTAACTTCTTTAAATTACCAAAGGAATCACCGGTTATTTATTTAGGAATGAAAACTTTTACTCAGAAATACCGCGGCTTACAAAAAAGGTCTGAAAGAAATATCTAACAACTGATTTTTTAAATATTTATTTCAATTACAAGTACATTGTTATAAAGGTAAGAAATAAAAAATTTCTTTCTCTTAATATTAAGTCGATGCATCATTTTAACTGCATTCAAAATATTTTGCTTTCAATAGTGATTTTTTTTAAAGGTTGAGGGGGGGGAGGTGTTGAAGCAGCACTTTAATCATATGATATATTTGCCAAATTGTCATCAATAAAACCTAACTTGGAACTACATTTTACAAAAAATATCTGCCGTGTAACGTTACAAACATTAGTAATATAAAAAAAGCTGAAAATAAATTTGAAAAATTGATTTAATTTCAAAATGATTTCAAATTGATTTTTTTAACGATAGAATTTTACTCGCTCTATTTCACATTAAAAATAAACTGTGAGAAATCCATTTCTACTAGCAAAAAGAACATAAATTGATAAATCTTAAAAATATTTTTAAAAAAAATCAGTTGTAAACGTACAAATTGAGACGATTAAACGAAAGCATTTAGAACATATTACATATAACATTTTATCTTGGAAACTAAAATAACAATTGCATCAAGTACAAAGACAGTAAAATTGTGACAAAAAGAGAAACATAAATAAATTATAATTCTTGAAATAGTATTTCCTTAAGCTGAGGCTGTAGACATTCGCATTTAAAAATCTTAAGAAACAAATAATAAAGATTAAAAACAATTATAATTAACACACACGCGCTCGGGTACAGAGACTATTTCATTGTTATAATCCTTTTAAAAAAATATTAACATTTTTAAAATAAAAATTGAATGATCAAGTTCAAGACATCTAAAGCATAGAAAAAAGTGTTTGCTAAGGGATGAAGGTAATCGGAAAAGGTCAAATCTGATTATTATTTTTAATATGAAAATGGTTGAATTTTAAAATGTAATTATATTGATCAAATGTTTCAATGTCAGAATAATCTTAAATTTATAAAAAAAATAAACAACAAACAAAAAAAAACAAAAAAAAAACGCCAGAATGTGCCCTTGAACTCATGATTTCCTAAGTGTCGACTGCATACAATCCGGGGATAAATTATGATTAATTATAAAGTAAGCAGCCATGATAAGAGACAAGTGATAAACATTGGTTCTAAAATGACAAGAAAGAAACACAATTAATAAAATAGCGTCCCGAAGGTGACAATGTGAAGCTTGGTTTTCACCCCTCCATGTTCCTTACTGTGGTACCAAATTATGGCCATCGTTGTACCATGACACTATAAAGTGATGTGTGGGGCACGCTTCTAAGGGCCCCCCCATTGCTCTAAGTGATGTGTGGGGCACGCTTCTAAGGGCCTCCCCATTGCTCTACTTTTTTTTTTCTTTCCAAACCAAGCCTGTTTCACTGCCATAGCTATTTATGAGTTAGGAATAGCTGAACACGATGAGAACCTGTTGTCTAACAACTACAAGGCAACACATCTATTCTGGAGCACATTTTCGGTAAGAGATTCTCCTGAGACCAACGCATGCTAGAATGTAAGTTCTCCTTGCCAGCAAGTTGAAAATATTTTAAAGACCAGCAAAATACCCGCGCTGCGAAACAGATAAGTAGGACTCAGTCAGCGTTGCACAATGAGTGGTAACATTAAAACTTATTTGCCAATTATTATCATGAGAGTTAATTGTATCTCAACCTACACGGAATGTTGGAGAATTAGTTTTAAGTCAGGGAATCAGTCAGTGAGTGAGGGCTTTGCCTTTTTGTTAAGTAGTATAAACGATTTAAAGAATCTAATGTTAGATGTAACGAAAATCATAAGGTCTAGAAAAGGTGTTGAAATATTTTTTAAAATGTTTTGGCGTACAGAGAAATGTACGAAAGAAATGTTAGTAAGCACCACCTGACAAGAAACGCTAGTAAGCACCACCTGACAAGAAATGTTAGTAAGCACCACCTGACAAGAAATGTTAGTAAGCACCACCTGACAAGAAACGTTAGTAAGCACCACCTGACAAGAAATGTTAGTAAGCACCACCTGACAAGATGAAAAGATAAATTACTTTACTTTAATGTCTCAAGTGTTATCAATGTTACTACTTTGGAATTTCCTTCACCACCTTTGTTGTTCTATAAGAACAAATAATTCTGTTCGCCACGGGATTGTATTTCTATAGCCCATTACTTGGCTTGCACATCCCAAAATTTACAGATATACGAAAACAAGAGAAAGCAAAGTTTTAAATATATTCTTTAAAATATTTCATTGTGATCCAGGGTGTCGTTTGATGCTGTAGCTTGGAAGAATATTAAAGTCTAAGTACACAGCGTGGCACGCGGCTCGACCAATCCACCATCATACCTGGTTGCGGGCAGCATACAGTGTCCCAGGTGTAGAAACAAGGAATGACCTGGAACGGGATGGACTTACTGCAGGTGCTGCATATCTCACACGAGAACTCGGCCGCACCCAGAGATGACAGGAAGTAACCGGGCATGCAGCCTATGATGGTGTCCGTGGTCCGCGTGCATTCCTTTACGACCACCTCGTGGTTGTAGTGGTTTGCCTCAGTGCACGGGGCACAGTCAAGGTTACGATGGTTGTCTTTGGAATAATAAGTTCCCCGAGGACAAGGCAAGCAAAGATTAAAACCCTTTTTCTCTTGAAGGTATTGGCCTCTATGACAAACAAATTGACTGTTGTAAGAAGCAACTGGTACAAAAAATAGCAGAAATAAATAATTATTGAGAGCCATTTCTGATGTGTTTTTGTAAGTGTCATAAATTTTATAATGTTGCTCAGTGTGTTGTTCTCCTGTTGTTTACTGAAATTGCGATGTAATTAAATTGTTTGAGAGTATAAAAAATGACTTTTATAATCATTATCGGGATTTTGAATCTGAAAATGGAAAAAAATAAATAAATTTCAAAGCAATTTAAGAATAAAATAGTAAAATTAAATAAGCTATAAACATTTACAGTGTACATTTGAACACCATTTAAAATTAATTACTTAACATTTTAACATAAACACTACTCCATGTTCTCAAAATATTAAAATAAACCATTAGCAACGTTAATGTGTCGCCATTTTGCGGCTTAGCTTTTTAATGCAACACTTTAAAATGTTTCATAGCCCCACCGCCATTGTTAATGATGAAAGATCGGCCAACACAAGCAATTATAAAAACATCTGCTCCTTTTATATTTGGGTCACCAGTGTTGATAATATAAGGGATGTATATATATATATATATATAAGGGCTACTAGTGTGAAAACCATTTGGCTGCCAGGATCATTTATATTCGGGACATCAATATCAGTAACACTTATATTGTCAGTAACAGTAATACTCTGGCAGCATTCTCAGTAATATTCGGGTATTCGGTAGCTGTAATGAGACTCCTGGACCACTTCTTCATTGTAAGGACACTTATGTATAAATATCTCCGTAGAGTTTGACATTTTTCGTATACTTAAATCAGAGGGAAATTTAACTACTTAATTTAAAATGTACGCACAAGCACAAAATATATAAAATGCAAACATCCTTAAACAATTTTTTTTTAAATTTTGATCTCATAACATGCTATAGTCTACTGTAATTGCGTTCTGTTCAGAATTTTTGCTTGTAGGAACAGCACTGATTATATCTGATATCAGCATAAATTCAAAGGGACTTTTATATGGTAACGTTTAATGGAATTTGTGGCTAAAGCTTTATCGGTTAATGTAACAATGATGTTGCATATTATTTCGAGTGTTACTAACAATAATATAAGTTAATGTTACTGCTTAATTTATAGGTGACGACTTAACTCGTGAGATTCGTGTATAGGTCATTAACAATATGCATTCCAGGTGTAAGTGATGGAGTTTGAACAGCGACGGGTCCTAAAGTTTATTTTGATAGTCCATGTCGAATCATGTTGGACATTGAAAATGATCGGATTTTCTGCTCGACATATTTCTTGTTTTAGATATTTAATAAACATTCTGGTATTTTCTGCTCTAATTTTTGTTATATTAGTGGACTTGAAAAATATAAAATATTTATTTACAGCTTTATTATACAATAAATATAAGTGTTATATTGCAAGTGTAACTTATATAATTATGAGTAGACATTGTTTTAAAAAAGAGTAAATTTGACTAAACGAACATTTAAAATTTACGGAAAATGTGTAGAACTGCTACCTAAACGTTGACAGAGTGGGTGATAAACTTAATGGGTGATAAACTTAATGGGTGATAAACTTAATGGGTGATAAACTTAATGGGTGATAAACTTAATGGGTGATAAACTTAATGGGTGATAAACTTAATGGGTGATAAACTTAATGGGTGATAAACTTAACAGTTGTAAGCCTCAAACACTTCATTATTTAATTTTTATCTATTTTCCCAACAGATTTAAAAAAAGAAAAAAGAGCCATTCTTGAAATATTAACAGCAGCAAAATACGTGTCCACAGACAGAACCCATGGACTAAATTATGACTACCAGATGATGTGGAAATGAATTTGTTTTATTTTTGCATTCCTAAGGTGGAGACTTAATAAATTGGAGTATTTCGGGTGTTGTAGTGATGATTGCGGACATTGATTGTGAATAAAATAATGTTAATTGAAAGAATTTCGACTTTGAAGACGCTATGAAATGGATTGGGTTGTACAATGAGTGATGTGAGTATATTATGTAATAGATTAACAATTACTTCCGGTTAATCTTTAATTCATCTCCTGTTGCATTGTTGGAATATCTTTACGCCCCCTACCGTCATTTTTTAAAGACATAAAACAAAGGGCATTAATAATGTCATATAAAAAAACAACTCAACCTTATTTTTCAGAGTCGTATCAAAGATATTCTGCCCCCGAGGATAAGCTACACAATCGACACTTTACCTTGTTGATTACTTTAGTTTACTTATTACTATGTGATATCCTATGCCTGATTTTATGCCCATGTACATTAGCGTCCGGTCCGGGGCATATTTTAACCCTGTCACTTCGCTACGTCTCTATTTATTTTTATAACAAGGCTTATAGTTTAATGCGTCATTAACTTACTCATCTCGACTTATTTAGCTGCGTTATTATGTGGATTGCCGCATCTAAACAAATATTTTGCCCACATGTCGACTTTAGTCATTGACCTTCTGGCGAGTTCAGTAACGAGAACGGTAATAGTATTTTAATGTCATCATTTTCACAACGCTGAGTCATTACATCAAAATTTCCTTTTTCATAATAAACAAAGAAGTAAAAGGTTAATAGTAGTAATAGCGGACATAATGACGAAATTTTTGGCATTTTTAACGGGTAAACCGGGTACCCATTCAAATTTTGGACGGGTACGCGGGCAGCTATTTTCAATAATATTGACAACCCTACTTAAGACACATCTTTTCAAAATTTATTTTGAAAATTAATAAAAACAACATTTCTTGTAATGTTTAACGTAACTGATGTACTACGTATTGTCATTTATGTAGTTAGTATGATATGAATGTTTCTTTAATTAATATATGTATTGTTATCTCCATGTAAAGCGTTGTGAGCCTGGCTCCTAGCTGGGATACAGCGCTATATAAATTTTCATTTTATTATTATTATTATTATTATTCTAGGCCCCATGTCCTAAATTTGAATTTAGAACCTACGCCTAAACGCTAAGTTGTTGAATTTGGTTCACAAAATCTCGTAATATGCAGAATACTAGGGCTGCAGATATTAACGATTAATTAATCGATTAATCGTTTAAAAATTTAAACTATTATAATTAATTTTATCGATTAAAATTTATGAAACTATTTCTATTTTATTTTCCAATTGATCAATAATTTATGTTTTTGTTACCTACGTACGTTTTATTAACATTTATTTAGACCTCCATACGTAAACGAAAAGGCTTTTCTAACTTATTTCTTGCATAGCTGTACGAAGTTGTAGTGTTAGTCACAAATTTGGGAGCCATGAAATTACCTCGACTTAACCGATTTAGCCAAATAATGAATCGCAACTTAACGGGATCTGCATATGCGTTATGAAAATATAATTAATTGAAATTAAACTATTATTTTTTTCCGGTTAATCGAACAAAAGTGCCAGCTCTAGAGAATGCATAGGAATATTTATCAAATTTCCATAGCAAATAAGCGATTAAAAACATAGTCAATGACCACGAATTCAATTATCGATATGGACAAACGGGCAGAAATCAAACGACAAATTCAATGACTCGCACTAGCCTAGGGCTATGGAAACACTTAAGACAATTTTATCTAAAAATACACAAAGCATAATATAATAATTTTGTTTTTTTGTTCATACCATTGTTTTGAACCATAATTAAATACTCAAAAGCAATCTCAATTAAAGTCATGGACATACTCAGTATTCTAAAAATAAGAACACGAGCTCAGTGTTAAAAAAACTACCCATGAGTCTATGAGTATGAGCCATGGTAGATTTCGGAAATTCCCACTATACGTGGATCTACATTTAGCCCATTATGGAAACATTTGATCACTTTGAAGGAGCGTGATCCGAATTTTCTGTTACTCTCAACTTTCAGAAAGAAAAAAGAATTATTCATTTGTAATTCAGATAATTGGTAAATGAAATAAAATTTAGCCACTAGCTGTTTAAATTTTGTCATTATCCGTTACTCAGACATATTTTTTTTAAAGTGAATTTATTTAAGACAATTTTTTTTTTGTGTTAGCCCAGTGGCGTAGCTAGAGCTTTTTCCGCCCGGTGCGGTCTCCAATATGCCACCCTTTTAGGGGCCGCCCATAAATGACGTCACGCACCGGGAGGGGGGGAGTCACAAAAAACGCGCAACTTTAAATAAAAGTTACACTGAAATATATGATTAACCAAACTTTATTCAATGACGTTTTACGTGCTTTCACACGTGTTACGATGTTTGAGTGCAACCTTAAACTAAACAAATATTTAAATGACCAAACAAACAAACAAAAATATTTTAAACATGCTCATTTTCAAATACAAAATACCGCTTGTATTTGGGGGGGGGGGGATTCGTCACGTCACATTGAGGAATGGGTCTAAGTTTTCGTTTCGTGACGCCGTATGACGAGGGTACGGGGGTTAAAATCAGCCGAAATCACGTGACGTCATTTATGGACGACCTCTTAATTAAGTGAATCATATGATGGTTTTTAATAATTAATAAGCATGAATAAATAATTGTAATTGAAACGAAATTCATTGTAAAAGGTGGGGAACAATTTTACGATTGCATGCATTATTTATGTAAGCAGTAATAAAAGAGGCCGCATAAGATGATAAACCTATAAATACACATTAAAAAAATTCAAGATAATTGTTGTGAAGGCCACAAGAAAGTTATAGGGTCACAGGTCCCCCCACCCCAAATGAGAAAAAAAATATTCCAAATTCACACCCAAAAACATAAACAATTAATAAAAGGCTTTTAATTTTTTTTATAAATATTTGATTTTTTTTAAATAAAAAAAGAAATTGTATACATTAGTATGTAAACATATTTTTAAAAATTATTTATAAATTTACTTACACACCTAACTTTCATAGTCGAAAAATCGTATATTATGTTATCAAAATCTATATTATTTGTAATATCATGTTCTATGGACAATATTGCAAGATTTTGTAGTCTGAAATTACTTATTGTGGAGCGAAAATATTTTTTCAACTTCAGTTTGGAGAAGCTCCTTTCACAACTAGATACACTGATAGCAATTGTTAAAACAAATTATTAACAAGATTATAATGTTGGATACAGATTTTTCCAATATTTACTGTTAAATATATTTTAATGGAAAAGACGTAAACAAGGTAAGGGTTAGCCTGACCGGACGTGACAAAACAGCGAACGTTTCGGCAAAGAGCCTTTATCAACGAACATACAAGACACAAACAAAACGAAAATAAAAATAAAAAATGAAAAATGAAGGAACTTAGCTGCGGTGAAATCCAAAGTATCCAAAGAAAAAGTGAAACTGAGAGATGACAGAGCGATTTTATATAGGAAAGCAGAGAGTGGGCGGGGCAACCGCCTAGGTGGACAAAGAAAAGACCATATTCATCCCATGTGGTGCGATTGTACCGTGACTTTCTATTAATCTGTTTTCAATCTGGACTCTCGTGGGTGTGTTTGTGCACGAGACAATAGCAGTGACTGCCAGGTCCTTGACACCCATATGGTCGCGTCCATTGAAGTGACGGGAGACGGGACACTGTTTATCTTGTGTAATCGCCCTAATATGTTCAGACATTCGGCACGACAAAGATCGTCCCGTCTCTCCTATGTATTTCAAAGGACAGCGCTTACACACAATGGTGTAGACAACGTTGCGGCTAGCGCAGGTGAAACCATCCTTAATCATAAATAGCCCCTTAGGGAAGTTTATCTGTTCGGCTTGCACAACAAAAGGACATGTCTTACACCGAGGTCGGCCGCATGGTATGGTACCCAGGTGCTTGGGTGATGTTGGGAGGCGGGTGCGAACCAGAAGATCACGTAGGTTTCTGTCCCTCCTAAATACAATTAGGGGTGGGGTGGAGAAAATGTTGTTCGTCTCAGGGTCCGCAAGGAGGATAGTACGGTTCTTCATGAATATTTCTTTGGCTTTGATGTTGTGTGGATGATAAGTAAGAACAAGCTTGCTCCTTTGGTTGGTATCACGGGTGCGTGGTAAAAAGGCGTCGGCACGAGTGAAGTTTTTGACCCGCTGAAGCGCATGTTGAAGCGTGGCTTCAGGATATGACCTTTGTCTAAAAAACTCCACCATTTCCAAAGCCTTTTCCCAAAAGTCCTCCTGAGATTGACACAGTCTACGGAGTCGAAGAAGTTGAGAAAAGGGAATGGAGTCCTTACAAGTTTTGGGATGAGAAGAAGGGTAGAGAAGATAACAGTGGCTGTCTGTGGGTTTGAAGTAGGCTGAAGTGAGGAGGCAGTTTTTCTGGAGAGTTACAGTGATATCAAGAAAATTGACAGAGAGTTCAGAAATTTGGTAGGTGAACCTAATGGATGGGTGGAAGGAGTCAACAAAGTTAATAAAAGTGTCCAGTTCACTTCTCTCCATATTAGTCACCCCGATACCGTCATCTATGTACCTCTTGTAGAATTCAGGGAGGCGACCAGTGTATTCCTGTTCCACTCTGTGTTCAAAGTGGCCCATAAACAAACAAGCATAGCTTGGTCCCATTTTGTCCCCATAGCGACCCCACTGATTTGGTCAAAGAACTGGCCAATGAACTCAAACGAGTTGAGGGTTAGAACTAATTCAGCCAGCCGTAGTAAGGCGTGTGTGGGTATACTGGGGTGGGGT
The DNA here is from genome assembly GCA_002072015.1 of Radix auricularia. Taxonomy (NCBI): domain Eukaryota; kingdom Metazoa; phylum Mollusca; class Gastropoda; family Lymnaeidae; genus Radix; species Radix auricularia. The sequence continues at coordinate 291,274 of MUZC01000220.1, forward strand.
TGCCTGTCCAAAAAGTATTGCACAGCTAGAAGGCCATCATTGTGGGGAATAGATGTATAAAGGGAAGATACATCAAGGAGGAATAGATAATGTTTTGTGTCTGGATCTTCCAACCCTTAGTGGCATCACTCCCTACATACATTAAAGATACCAATCATGCCTTAATGACATTTGAGTCACTCACGATCAATCCAGACACAAAACATTATCTATTCCTCCTTGATGTATCTTCCCTTTATACATCTATTACCTTGTTTACGTCTTTTCCATTGAATTTTGTAAAAGCCTGATTGCAGTCCTACCCCTCATTTTGTTTACTAAATATATTTTAATAGATCAAGGGGGTATTTCCCCTCTGTTTTTAACATAATGCCTCTTCTTGTAGTGTAGGTACAGACAGGGCTGGTCTTAGGCCCCTGCAACCTATGTGTTCGCAGTGGGCCTCAAGCATTCATAGGCCGAACCTATCTTAATTTTCACTTATTATCCTTATTAATACCTTATCCCTACCCAAACTGTGGCCCATGCAATCAGTTTCGCTTACTAAGCTGCATAGGGGCCCGCAATAGTTAAGACCGGCCCTGTGTACTGCAATAAAAACCTGGATCCTTTCTCTTTCAATCTCGAACATTTCTTTATCAATGTAAATAAAAAATTTAATTGATGTTCAAATTCTTCATTTATAATCCTAGATGGTATAGTATTATACACGAATATTTTCTTGCAAAGACATGTAACTCATAACCTCGTTCTTTTATTTTCTTTTATAATTACATCTATGGATAAAAATATTTCTTGCTGTACTTCTTGCTCTAAAGATAGAACCACGTCTTCTGAATTTTCCCCACTCATATGTTTCTCCTTTTCACTTGGTATCTAGTCGATATCTCTAACTCTCTGTAACAGCGTTCTGTATTAGCACATATCTTTGTTTCATCAAATGGGTTCCCATAAATTGAGACACCATAGAAAATTAACAGATTGCCATGAACTGAGTAAAATTCCAGCATCTGTTCTCGTTTTACTAGTTACTTAAGATGTCAATTTTCCAATACGCTTAAAATTTTCAAGTATGTCTTTTTCGGAATTATTTATGTTATTGTGGAGTTAATTAACGGAGAAATGAATAATTGTTCATTTTTAACGAATAACCGTATATTAATGAAAAATACAAGCTATATGTGTTACTTTAATGCAGTAAAAACAAAGTAAATTTAATTTTTAATAAGTTACTTTACAATAATTTTATAAAACCTGAAACAGCAATATAATTTACTACTTGCAATTTAAACACAATATTTGAGCCACTATGTCATGTAGGTACTTGTTAGCGCATCAATCCGTGAATGTCAAAATTCCACGCTAAAACTGCCGTGCGATATTAATACTACATATATTCTGACCAGCGGTGATGTGCTGCTTTTTGTGCAGTTCTGTGACGTATACCGCTTAATTTTGCAAACATATATGTACCTTTTTGAGCAATTTTAACTTTTAAACTGTTCTGCGTTAGTTATAACAACCACTATGTAATCAAACAAATGTTGCACAAATCCGTTAATTTAAACTCAAAATTGAGATTCTTTTTGTTTCCATATGGTTTGCCCCCTTCAAAAGAAAAGGGACGGTTTTTGGAAATGGCTGGGTTTATTTTTCAAATGCTCACAAATGCCCCCTTAGACCGCCCCTCCGCCCCCCAAGCTACGCCACTGTGTTAGCCATAATTTAACGATTTCCAAACAATTTCCATTGAAATTTCTTGCAGTCTCATCCATATTCTGTTTGTGACATTTCCTCAGCCTAAATTCTTGGACCAATCGCCTCCTCTTCACAATTTTTTAAAACATTGAACACGTCAATAGAAATGGCACTCTCACTTAAGAATTTAAAAATACAGCATTTTAAATTTGATCTTTTATGGGAAAAAATAGAGTTTCTTACCATTACACATCATGGCAAATTTCATCACTCTTAATTTCATTTTAGTTTTGTTAATTGCTAACTGGTAAAAGCATCATTATTAATATATTATTTTAAAAATGTAAACAATAATTCAGAGGTTTCTGGTATACGCACCGTATTATCTAAGCATATAATTCACGAGCAAGACAATGCAGTCTATATATAGGTAGTAGTGTCAAATCTAACTCCAGACAAACATCATGGCCCAAGACACAAGTTCTCCTCGTACCATCAATATCGACAATGAAAACTTGGAGGTTGTGGAAAGCTTCACCTACTTGGGGTTCTTGGTCTTCAATGTACTGTCAATCGAGGACGAAATAAACAGTAGAATAGGCAAGGCAGCTGCCACAATGGCTAAACTATATATACGTGTCTGGCAAAACATCAAGCTAACGGAGAAAACCAAACTGAGTGTCTATCGAGCCTGCGTCATCAGTACACTACTAAAAGGGAGCAAGACAAGTATCACTAATACATCCCATGAGTTCAAACTTCCACTTGAGGTGCCTGCTTCGAGATTGATTTGTCCCATACATCCATGCCTTCGATGACGACGCGAGGGATGTCGTCCGTGTCGTACGAGGCCGTTGCTCGCTTGGCTTCCTTTGTATCAAACAAGATGTTAGTCCCATCTTCCGTGTCGTATGAGGCCGTTGATCGCTTGGCTTCCTTTGTATCAAACAAGATGTTAGTCCCATCTTCTGTGTCGTATGAGGCCGTTGGTCGCTTGGCTTCCTGTGTATCAAACAAGATGTTAGTCCCATCTTCTGTGTCGTATGAGGCCGTTGATCGCTTGGCTTCCTGTGTATCAAACAAGATGTTAGTCCCATCTTCTGTGTCGTATGAGGCCGTTGATCGCTTGGCTTCCTGTGCATCAAACACGATGTTAGTCCCATCTTCCGTGTCGTATGAGGCCGTTGATCGCTTGGCTTCCTGTGCATCAAACAAGATGTTAGTCCCAGTGTAGATCCAAATCCTTCCCCAGACAGTTCTGGGCGCGGCAGATTTCTTAGATCTAGAGCACTGACACGTCCCATTGTCTTGTCTAGTGTGCTTGGTTACGTGGTCCAGGCGGCCATTCCCGGTTCTTGACAAAAGTTCTTCCTCTCTCATTATATAAAGATCCTTAGTACCCGGGAAGAAATGAGAACTCACAAAGCTAACGAATTTTTCAAGGACTCTAACCGTCAAGAAATTAGCATCAGTGATGACATCCATTATTTCCTGTTTCTGATAGCGAGCCGGCAGGTGGCTGATGTCGAGCTCTTGACTGGATTGAAGCCAACGTGTAAGGCCATATTCTTGAATTTTTTGAAGTTTTCCTTTGCGCCAGTTTCACCATTTTCTGGCACAAGTGCGTCGTTGTTACCTGTAGGTGAATACATGATAATTTAGATTATCATTTTGTGTTTAGTTTGATAGATAGCTCAATGTGGCGTTTAACCTAAGTGGAATAAAAAGGAAAACTGAGATTGAACATAGAATAAAATTTTGCCTATTACCCAGAAAATATATTTGAATATTTAACTTATTTTGTTTTAACGAAATGTTCTTTCAATCTGTGCCAATGCGTATTACGTACTTTGTACGACTGTTTTGTAGTTTGCGTCTTCATCGTCACTTCAATATCAATTGAAATTAATTAAATGGACGATAATTATAACTATTTGAATTCCCGAAATCTCAGCATAACTCTAAAGACCTCGCCTTCTTTATTACGATTAGTCAGCATAAAGGAAACATTTGATGATAGCAGTAGCTTTCGTGATTGGGTTAAAGGGTAAATAATTTAATTCGGATTTAAGTGCTCATTTTTACAAAGTGTATAGATCTATGGTAAACTAATTTTTCATCACATTTCCATTGATTTAGACAGAGATGTTATCCCTGTAATTCCCTAATATTTCTGCTTTAATTTTTCTACTTCTGGTTCTTGTTCTGCATTTACACTTTTGTTGTTTATTGGGCTTTTATTTTATTAAAAATGTATTTTTTACATAATAGTAATAGTAATAACATAGCTCATTGTAATTCTTCTTTTAGGTTTATCCTGTGTCTGCCACAATTGAAGCTATAATTAAAGCTGCTCTTACCTCTAATGAAATCCGGGACAACAGCTGCTGTACCACCACGTTCTACGTCATCCGGGACAACAGCTGCTGTACCACCACGTTCTTCGTCATCCGGGACAACAGCTGCTGTACCACCACGTTCTACGTCATCCAAAGTCTGTGGGAATTACTGTAATAAAAAAGTCTTAACATATTTTTCAAACATTTAAACAAACAACAAAATTTGAAATGTTTCTGAAACAATTATTTAATGGCAGTAATATTTACGTAATTGCTTATCATAATTATATTTGAGCTCAGTCGTAGTCATAGTCCTCCATTACTAACTGTTATTGACAGTAATAGTAGATTGTAGGTGACGACAGGTATTGGTTTGCATTGTTATCAGAAGTTATCTGACTGTAGTCATCGATATAATAATAATAATATACTTAGAATTACAATGGAAAGGATGTTAAAATAAATTTTAAATATTTATTTGCAGTGAAACAGAATCCAGGCATCGCAGCAGTCAAGAGTAAATTTTAGGGCTGTTATCGATTAAATTAAATTTAATCGTTAACTTTTGAGAAATTACCGATTAATTAATCGATAATTTTGTTAAGCTAAAAATAAGATGTATGACGTCATTAAACTGAAAATTTCAAGAGAAGTAATAAAAAGAGGCAATGGAATTTTTTTTATTGAGTTATTTTTAAAACATATTTAGCGATAATAATGAGTTAAATAACGCATAAAAGTTTAGGCACTTGGATGAAAATTTCAAATTAATTTTAAAATATACAAGTAATACAGCTACATAGAAATTGTTTGATGATTAACAAAAACTTAAAGATCATCTTTTTATCCCAAGTGTTCAAAAGTTATGATTTTTTTTCTAAGACCTCATAATCATCTTTTTTCACTACGCTGTTTTCCTTTGCATTTTGTGCCCTTTTATGACATTTCTAAAAATGCCCATAACTTAAGTATTTTATTTAATTTAATTTTAAAATATAATATTGTTAGGAGATATATTTATTATAAGTAGTTCAATATAATGTCAATATTTAAGTTTACACTTTTAGAGTCTGTTTTTTAAATGTAGCAGTTTATAAAAAAAACAAACTATTATTAATAATTAATTATTTATTAATAAATCGGAAAAAATAATTAAAAGCAATTCTTTAATTTTAATCACTATTTTATTGATTAAAATTATTTTAATCGATAAAAACATTTACCGATTAATCGAGAAATTAATCGGTAATTTCCGCAGCCCAAGTAAATTTACTTGAAAAAGTCTATGGATACAAGCCATTGTCATTGAAAGTTAGTCAATTGTTTTAGGTCAGTCAGAGGGCAGTGACATGTTACATGTAAGTGTACAGTTAGAATTCTAATTTAAATGGGTAGCGAAGTCAATAGTGCGCTCGCCTCACAAGCTGAGGGGCGTAGGTTCAAGCCCACGAAAAGCCACTATAAAAATGTTGTGCAATGACTAACGCATAGAAAGTCCTCCGCTGGCCTGGAGAGGGATGGGCGCCGCCAGTGGCTATTAAGCCCGAGAATATTCTAATGGAAACATTAGAATCCTCTACGACCTCGATTTAAAAAAAAAAAAACAGAAGAAGTTATGGGACAAAAAAAAAAAAAAAAAAAAAAAAATTGAATTTAAATTGCTGTCTGTCCTTCTTGAATAATTCTTACAATAAATCAATCTGCTGACATTTTGCTGCGCAATTTTTTTTTTATTCTATCTCATTTTATTTACAAAATAAATTATTATCTGTTACTAAAAGAATGCAGGTATTTTTTAAAAATTATATTGGCTTTTCTAAACAGGTGAAAAGAATCCCCAGCACCAGCACAATTAGAAGATGATATTGCAAAAGTTACAGAACCAAATCGCTTCGAAGGAGTTTCTGACTGTTTACAATGGTTCGCTCGATGAATGAGGACCCTAAAAATCATAACTACCAAATTAGAAAGTCATCATACCACTGGTGGCTTACTGTCACAGTTATTGCTTAGAAATAATCACCACTAGACATATAAGAACAGCAGCAATTTTAAGCTCAGAAGGGAATTTGCCAAATTATTTTGTTTTTTTCCTCTGGGGATATAGGTAAATGAATTTTTTTTAAATATTTAAATTGGCTTTTCAATTTGTTTTTGTATGTATCTTATTCACTAAAGGCATAGGTGTTATAATAATATATCTTTATGCCACTTTAAATGGTTAAAAAAAATATTTCAAAAATATTTCTTTTTTAGTTCTCTCAGTTCCGTCAATTTTACGAGTGTGGGGTTATTAACGCAAGAAAGTTTCAGAAAATGTCTATCCAAAATGAAACAAAATTCACACCACCAGTTTGTGACATACGTATGTACAACCTCATAGAAGGTTTTCTTTCTATTGTAAGAAACAAAAAAATCTATTCAAGTTCTAGTCAAAACTGTTTTCGTAAACAACTGATTTTTTATCAGCCTAATTTAAAAAAATTCATAAAAAATTTAATTTTTAAGCTATCAAAATTTCCTTCTATATGGTTGTACAATGTCCTATTTATAAAACTTACACCACGAATATTTGGTTGTACAATATCCAATGTATATGTATAAAGCTTACACCAAGTTTTATTGAAATCCAATAGATGGTTTTTGAGAAATTTCAGCACTACTGAATATATGAAATAGCCACTTTTTACCCTCATTTTCCCATTAAAAGCATTTAAAAAAAAATTATTTTCCCATTTATTTTTTAATGTGTTTTTATAGCTTCTCCTGTGTGATTAAAAAAAAAATTCAGTCAAATTACAGTATTTTAAAATGTAGCATTTTGACTACCAGTCCCCAACTCCCTTAGTTTAAGTTACAAATTTTGCTGAAACAATACCACATCGATATGACGTATAGAAAATAAATTTGCATTTGACCAAAACACCTCGTTTTCATTTCTATGTTATAGATTTCTTATACTAATTTTAATATATCTTTTTTTTCATTTGACTTATAATTGTAACTGTTATAAGTGAATTAATAATTGCCGTAATAATCGTATTATGCCTTCAATGGGTTATAGCTGTTTTATTTGGGACATTTTTCTGATCGAGGTTGAGTTGGAGTGTCATAACTGAGAAGGAAATGAGTTGGTTATTAGCATGCAAATAATAAAAGAAGTATCCGTTATTGTGAGAAAAATGTGAGGAAAAAAACTAGGTGATACGAGATTTAGATTAAAACACGAGATGCAAAAAAATGATTGTAAAAAAATATCAACTATCTCATTATCTTGATGTTATATTAAAGTATTTCAAGACAACTATTCAAACGTTTTTCACCTTCTGAAGTCATAACCTAAAGTACATAAATGAAGAGAAATTTAATGTATTAAAAATTAAATATTTCAATATTTCAACGTTTTACCTTGATAAAAACACCTTCAAAATTAACTTGGTCAAGTAAGGCTACATTCACCTACTAGAACATAAAACTAATTTCAATAAAACGTATTCATTTGTAGCGACCTGTGTAAGAACTCTTATCTACTCTTTGGATTCTAAAACTATTTTAATTATTATTTTAATCGCCTCCAATAGTTCTAAGATTTTGCCAAAGATCCTTTTAACACTCACTCATTTAGAACCAAGTCTTGACTAGTTTTCCTCGATTATGTGCAACACACAATAACCATTTTGGGTTGTCGACAGTCAGAAGAATGTCAAAATAACTTTGCTTCCTGCAGCACTTCATGCGTAACAATGACAAATTAAATAATTTAAAATGTAATAAAACTATCTTGAAAGGAAAAACTATGCCTGCCATGATTACGGAATAATTGGAATTGAATGTAGACAAATGTGACATTAGTCTTAAAATTTATTCAATTTCATAGTAACTTTTTTTTTACTGACTTTCTTAGCGGGAAAGGGGGGGGGGGGGGTCACACTTTTGTGACAATACGTGACGAGGGGAGGGAGAGGGATTGAAGAAATGTGACGTCACATCAAACGGGTAACTTAAAATAAAACTTCCACTTAAGTATTTGTTCGCTAACAATTTATTTAAGAACTTTTTTATATTAATTTTTTTATTTTTAAAACCAGCAATGCTTCTCAAAGTGCCGATCGGTAGGCCATCAGATGCATATTGGCGTAAGTTATAAAGGAATGAAAATTAAATCTAATAATAATCGTTAAGTTTGAGAACCCACAAAAGAGCATACGAACTTATTACCCTGCGTCGTTTGATGTTAACATCAAATCATTAATGTTGTAACCGCCGCTCGGTTTGGTTCTCTTACGGCAGGAGTCGGCGAAGTTTTTTGCGCGTTACTATAAAATATACACGTTAATGTGTGCGTTACTTA
>MUZC01000220.1:311647-333554 GCA_002072015.1 Radix auricularia
ACTGGAACTGACTGGTACTGACTGGCACTGACTGGCACTGACTGGTACTGACTGGCACTGACTGGTACTGACTGGCACTGACTGGTACTGACTGGCACTGACTGGTACTGACTGGCACTTACTGGCACTGACTGGCTCTGACTGGCACTTACTGGCACTGACTGGTACTGACTGGTACTGACTGGCACTGACTGGCACTGACTGGTATTTACTGGCACTGACTGGTACTGACTGGCACTGACTGGTACTGACTGGCACTGACTGGGTACTGACTGGCACTTACTGGAACTGACTGGTACTGACTGGCACTGACTGGTACTGACTGGTACTGACTGGCACTGACTGGTACTGACTGGCACTGACTGGCTCTGACTGGCACTTACTGGCACTGACTGGTACTGACTGGCACTGACTGGTACTGACTGGCACTTACTGGCACTGACTGGCACTGACTGGTACTGACTGGCACTGACTGGCACTAACTGGTACTGACTGGCACTGACTGGTACTGACTGGTACTGACTGGCACTGACTGGTACTGACTGGCACTGACTGGCTCTGACTGGCACTTACTGGTACTGACTGGCACTGACTGGTACTGACTGGCACTGACTGGCTCTGACTGGCACTTACTGGCACTTACTGGCACTGACTGGTACTGACTGGCACTGACTGGCACAGACTTGCACTGACTGGCACTGACTGGTACTGACTTGACTGGTACTGACTGGTACTGACAAGAAATATCAAAGATTTTTCTCCCCATATTCTATGTAATCCAACTATGCTTAGTTCAATTAGTTAATTAGATGTTGCAAGACATGAACAAACGGGGCATGGGCTTGAGCGTAAACTTAGTCTCTTTGAACTAAAATGAGGTGTGTCAACATTTTAGTTTATACCGATAAAGCAGATTGACTGAACATATGTGTATGTTGTCTTAATTTGATGAACCAATGTAAAAACACGACATCAAACACATATTAAACACTCGACTTGAGGTTGGCGTTAGGTGAACAGAAAAAATAAAATCAATATCGGTTCCGATTGATAAGAATACCTGGAATCGACGCCGCCCACACGATGATTAAAACTGAAAGTGAAATTTGTGGCGGGCTAAGAGAACGGAATGCCGGTGGTCGATGAATGATTGAAGGATGTCAGCAGTAGTGCTCAGAGATGTAAACAGTGCTGTTGGCGACGTGGGACACATTCTTCCTTGTACCCGGTAAATATTTCACGACGCTTTTTTTCTGAAAGTTTTTTTTTTTTTTTTTAAACTCTCCAAATCGAAAGTAGGGATTTTTGTCTTCTTAGAAGTAGACTATAACAAACTTTATTAAACTGCGTTATCTCAAACAGTAGGGTCGTGTTTATGGTGATGGGTGTAAAGAAACTTTAAGATCCTGGTGTTTTTAAGTGATTTTGAAGACCGAAGACTTTAAAAAGAATGTGTTTTGTTTGGTATTTGAACTTGATGGCAGTAGGAGTCAGACTTGATTTTCTTAATACAGTTTATTGCTGCATGTACGTATGATCATCGTTTTTTTAAATTTTTTTTTAAATTTTTTTTTTTATTACGGTATTTGAATGTCGTTGGTGAATGAAAGTGTTTATGTGTGTGTTTGGGGGGGGGGGGAATTTGTATATATCTCATATAGGCAAAAACAACATTGAGGGGCCAATCAGTGCAAGAAATTAACTTCTGAAATGTTTAAGATTTTATACCCAATAAATTATTAACGATCTTCACAAATATATCCATTATTATTCAGATTGAAATGAAAAGATGTTTTCAACTTTATATTTTGCACTGAATCGGCCTAGGGGCAAATAATGTCACCTTTTGCTTATATGAGCTATATAAAAAAATGTTTGCGTTAGCTACTGTGTAAATGAATATCCCTTAACCAAATTTGTATACAAAAAATTGGTAGCTCATATTAAAATTCTATAGTGCACTTAAATTATAATTTCCATTACTTCGAAGCGGGTGTACCACATGTCTTTTTCGTATATTATTAATAATTCTAATTTAACATTAGAAGTTAACATTAGAAGTTAACATTAAAAGTTAACATTAGAAGTTAACATGAGAAGTTAACATGAGAAGTTAACCCTCACTACAAAAAAAACACCCAGTCATCTCTCATGGAAGATTACAAAAAAATATTTTTAAGGACTTTTTAAAAACCCAAACACAACGACACACACATACATCTGCACTCTACAGACACAGTTGAGACACAGTTGAGACTATACGAACAGGTCAAGATCGACGGTTCACCAGTTTGTGTACACGTACACATGACAGAGTTTGTTTGATTCGTCACACATGACATCACAGCCGCATGTCGTGTAGTGCATGTGAAATTACCGCTGACAATACTTAGCATATCATATAAGCTGTTTAAAATACGGGTTATAAGTATGATGTCATTTCAGCACGTTTTTATGACCACAACACAAGGTACATGAACAGAACACATGGTACATGAAAACACATCATACGTGACCATAACACACCATACGTGACCATACCACATCATACTTGACCATAACACATCATACGTGACCATAACACATCATATATGACCAAAACACACCATACGGGAACATAACATACCATACGTGACCACAACACACCATATAAGACCACAAAATGCCATATATGATCACAACACACCATATATGACCACAGCATACCATACGTGACTATAACACATCATATATGACCACAACACACCATACGTGAACATAACACACCATACGTGACCATAACACATCATACGTGACCATAACACATCATATGTGACCATAACACATCATACGTGACCATAACACACCATACGTGACCATGACACATCATACATGACCATTACACACCATACGTGACCATAACACATCATACGTGACCATAACACACCATACGTGACCATAACACACCATACGTGACCATAACACATCATACGTGACCATAACACATCATACGTTACCATAAGACATCATACGTGACCATAACACACCATACATGACCATGACACATCATACGTGACCATAACACACCATACGTGACCATAACACATCATATATTATCAAAACACACCATACGTGACCATAACACACCATACGTGACCATAACAAACCATACGTGACCATAACACATCATATATGATTACAACACATCATACATGACCATAACACACCATATGTGACCATAACACACCATACATGACCATAACACATCATACTTGACCATAACACATCATACATGACCATAACACATCATACTTGACCATAACACACCATACGTGACCATAACACATCATACGTGACCATAACACATCATATATGATCACAACACATCATACATGACCATAACACACCATACATGACCATAACACATCATACTTGACAATAACACATCATACTTGACCATAACAGATCATACTTGACCATAACACATCATACTTGACCATAACTCACCATACGTGACCATAACACATCATACGTGACCATAACACACCATACATGACCATACCACATCATACATGACCATAACACATCATACATGACCATACCACATCATACGTGACCATAACACTTCATACATGACCATACCACATCATACTTGACCATAACACACCATACATGACCATAACACATCATACGTGACCATAACACACCATACGTGACCATAACACATCATACGTGACCATAACACATCATACGTGACCATAACACATACGTGACCATAACACATCATATATGACCACAACACACCATACGTGACCATAACACATCATACGTGACCATAACACATCATACGTGACCATAACACATCATACGTGACCATAACACATCATACGTGACCATAACACATCATATATGACCACAACACACCATGCGTGACCAAAACACATCATATATGACCACAACACATCATACGTGAACATAACACACCATACTTGACCACAACACACCATACGTGACCATAACACATCATATATGACCAAAACACACCATACGGGAACATAACATACCATACGTGACCACAACACACCATATAAGACCACAAAATGCCATATATGATCACAACACACCATATATGACCATAACACATCATACGTGACCATAACACATCATACGTGACCATAACACATCATACGTGACCATAACACACCATACGTGACCATGACACATCATACATGACCATAACACACAATACGTGACCATAACACATCATACGTGACCATAACACACCATACGTGACCATAACACATCATACGTGACCATAACACACCATACATGACCATGACACATCATACGTGACCATAACACATTATACGTGGCCATAACACATCATATATGAACACAACACACTATACGTGAACATAACACACCATACATGACCATGACACATTATACGTGACCATAACACACCATACGTGACCATAACACATCATATATTATCACAACACACCATACGTGAACATAACACACCATACGTGACCATAACACACCATACGTGACCATAACACATCATATATGATCACAACACATCATACATGACCATAACACACCATACGTGACCATAACACACCATACATGACCATAACACATCATACTTGACCATAACACATCATACTTGACCATAACACATCATACTTGACCATAAAACATCATACTTGACCATAACACACCATACGTGACCATAACACATCATACGTGAACATAACACATCATATATGATCACAACACATCATACATGACCATAACACATCATACGTGACCATAACACACCATACATGACCATAACACATCATACTTGACCATAACACATCATACTTGACCATAACAGATCATACTTGACCCTAACACATCATACTTGACCATAACACACCATACGTGACCATAACACATCATACGTGACCATAACACACCATACATGACCATACCACATCATACATGACCATCACACATCATACATGACCATACCACATCATACGTGACCATAACACATCATACATGACCATACCACATCATACTTGACCATAAAACACCATACATGACCATAACATATCATACGTGACAATAAAACATCATACGTGACCATAACACATCATACGTGACCATAACACATCATACGTGACCATAACACACCATACGTGACCATAACACATCATATATGATGACAACACACCATACGTGAACATAACACACCATACTTGACCACAACACACCATTCGTGACCATAACACATCATATATGATCAAAACACACCATACGGGAACATAACATACCATACGTGACCACAACACACCATATAAGACCACAAAATGCCATATATGATCACAACACACCATATATGACCACAACACACCATACGTGACCATAACACATCATATATGACGACAACACACCATACGTGAACATAACACACCATACGTGACCATAACACATCATACGTGACCATAATACATCATACGTGACCATAACACATCATACATGACCATAACACACCATACGTGACCATGACAGATCATACATGACCATAACACACCATACGTGACCATAACACATCATACGTGACCATAACACACCATACGTGACCATAACACACCATACGTGACCATAACACACCATACATGACCATGACACATCATACGTGACCATAACACACCATACGTGACCATAACACATCATATATGATCACAACACACCATACGTGAACATAACACACCATACAAGACCCTGACACATTATACGTGACCATAACACACCATACGTGACCATAACACATCATATATGATCACAACACACCATACGTGACCATAACACACCATACGTGACCATAACACACCATACGTGACCATAACACACCATACGTGACCATAACACACCATACGTGACCATAACACATCATACTTGATCATAACACACCATACATGACCATAACACATCATACGTGACCATAACACACCATGCATGACCATAACACATCATACTTGACCATAACACATCATACTTGACCATAACAGATCATACTTGACCATAACACATCATACTTGACCATAACACACCATACGTGACCATAACACATCATACGTGACCATAACACACCATACATGACCATACCACATCATACATGACCATAACACATCATACATGACCATACCACATCATACGTGACCATAACACATCATACATGACCATACCACATCATACTTGACCATAACACACCATACATGACCATAACACATCATACGTGACCATAACACATCAAACGTGACCATAACACATCATACGTGACCATAACACATCATACGTGACCATAACACACCATACGTGACCATAACACATCATACGTGACCATAACACACCATACATGACCATAACACATCATACGTGACCATAACACATCATACGTGACCATAACACTCCATACATGACCATGACACATCATACGTGACCATAACACACAATACGTGACCATAACACATCATATATGATCACAACACACCATACGTGAACACAACACACCATACGTGACCATAACACACCATACGTGACCATAACACATCATACGTGACCATAACACATCATACGTGACCATAACACACCATACATGACCATGACACACCATACATGACCATAACACATCATACATGACCATAACACATCATACGTGACCATAACACACCATACGTGACCATAACACATCATATATGACCACAACACACCATACGTGAACATAACACACCATACGTGACCATGACACATCATATATGACCACAACACACCATACGTGACCATAACACACCATACATGACCATAACACATCATATATGACCACAACACACCATACGTGAACATAACACACCATACATGACCATTACACATCATACGTGTCCATAACACACCATACGTGACCATAACACATCATATATGACCACAACACACCATACGTGAACATAACACACCATACGTGACCATGACACACCATACGTGACCATAACACATCATATATGACCACAACACACCATAGGTGAACATAACACACCATACTTGACCACAACACACCATACTTGGCCATAACACACCATACTTGACCTTAACACACCATACTTGACCATAACACACCATACGTGACCATAACACATCATACGTGACCATAACACATCATACGTGACCATAACACATCATACGTGACCATAACACATCATACGTGACCATAACTCATCATACGTGACCATAACACATCATACGTGACCATAACACACCATATATGACCACTACACCATACGTGACCATAACACATCATATATGACCACAACACACCATACGTGAACATAACACACCATACTTGACCACAACACACCATACGTGACCATAACACATCATATATGACCACAACACACCATACGGGAACATAACATACCATACTTGACCACAACACACCATACGTGACGACAACACACCATACGTGACCACAACACACCATATAAGACCACAAAATACCATATATGATTACAACACACCATATATGACCACAACACACCATACGTGACCATAACACATCATATGTGACCACAACACACCATACGTGAACATAACACACCATACTTGACCACAACACACCATACGTGACCATAACACATAATACGTGACCATAACACATCATATATGACCACAACACACCATACGTGACCATAACACATCATATATGACCACAACACACCATACGTGAACATAACACACCATACTTGACCACAACACACCATACGTGACCATAACACATCATATATGACCACAACACACCATATGGGAACATAACATACCATACTTGACCACAACACACCATACGTGACGACAACACACCATACGTGACCACAACACACCATTTAAGACCAGAAAATGCCATATATGATCACAACACACCATATATGACCACAACTCGCCATACGTGACCACAACACACCATATATGATCACAACACACCATACATGATCACAACACATCACACGTGACCACAACACGCCATATGTGACCACAACACATCATACATGACCACAACATTATTAAATTAATGCGCATACAGGACACACGACTTTTTGTTTTTATTAATGCACAATTGTATTTGATATATCATGATATATATATATGATAAAAACCTAAATTTGACTCACGTGTAGCTTTAAACATACTGAGACCACTTGATGTCAATTATAGTTTCCCCCGAACACAATTTCTCCCAGTATTCCACGCTTCTCCTAGAAAACGTTAATAATTATTTGAGATGAACCGGTTAATTTGCATATATGTTGCGTCATAATAAAATTTTCATCTAAAAACATACTGATAAAAGTAAATCATTTTGAGGATTTTTTTTCCCTGACAATTTAAAGGTTCAGGCTACTATTTCAAAGGTCGATATTAACTCTTACAAATTATTTGTTGAGCCATAGACTTAAAAGTTCCTCTTCGAGATATATTCAAAGAAATATTTATTAACAGACATGGCGCCACTAGCGATAGAAAGCTTTTAAAACGATTAAATCAATGTGGAACCATAGACTTGACCTCCACCCAAGACCCAAGGCCATATTTCCTACAAAAGGGGCGGACACGTACATTACGAGGGCGGCTCAGTCGTGCGTCGACCTCACTACTAATATATAATGTAAATGTATATCTCGTTGAATTCCCTATAGAAATCTAACCACGGACTCAATAATTCCACATCCAAAACACTTTCAAGGGGCCGTCCGTCCATAAAGTACGTAACGCTATTTTTCATCCCCTCCCCGTTTCACAAACTGTCATAAATATCGCCCGCCCCCCTTTAAAGTACATCACACTTTCGCTATTTTTAAAAAAATGTACACCTTATTTAAGTATTTAATTTAATACTTAAAATACACTGCACTATTCAACTGTAGTAAAACACTGCACTATTAAACTGTAGTAAAACACTGCACTATTCAACTGTAGTAAAACACTGCACTATTAAACTGTAGTAAAATACACTGCACTATTCAACTGTAGTAAAACACTGCACTATTAAACTGTAGTAAAATACACTGCACCATTAAACTGTAGTAATACACTGCACTATTAAACTGTAGTAAAATACACTGCACCATTAAACTGTAGTAAAACACTGCACTATTAAACTGTAGTAAAATACACTGCACTATTAAACTGTAGTAAAACACTGCACTATTAAACCGTAGTAAAACACTGCACTATTAAACTGTAGTAAAACACTGCACCATTAAACTGTAGTAAAACACTGCACCATTAAACTGCAGTAAAACACTGCACTATTAAACTGTAGTAAAACACTGCACTATTAAACTGTAGTAAAACACTGCAGTATTAAACTGTAGTAAAACACTGCACTATTAAACTGTAGTAAAACACTGCACTATTAAACTGTAGTAAAACACTGCACTATTAAACTGTAGTAAAACACTGCACTATTCAACTGTAGTAAAACACTGCACCATTAACCTGTAGTAAAATAAAAAATTTCCAAATTCAGGTGTTTAAAATGACCGGATTCCGGATTTTACGGAGCCATTATAAATATATATAAATTAGGGGTCTATCAGAGAGCCGGATTTATGAAGTGAAATCCTGCCGGAGCCGAATTTGTAAAATAGCCGGATTCCGGATTTTACGGAGCCATTATAAATATATATAAATTAGGGGTCTATCAGAGAGCCGGGCTTATGAAGTGAAATCCTGCCGGAGCCGGATTTGTAAAAATAGCCGGATTCCGTATTCACCAGACTTGGATTTGAAACCCCTACTCTAACTCTAAAACATTTCAGATTATTTAAGTGACTGTAATAGTAGAATAGCCCATTGCAACCAAATGTCACAGTTATTCAATTCAACTCAAGCCAAATGTCACAGTTATTCCATTAAACTCAAGCCAAATTTCACAGTTATTCAATTCAACTCAAGGTAGTTTTCAAATTGGAAAAAAAAATTGCAAAAATTAGACTTACAAAAATTATATAATACACATTTTGTTTATCTGCTTCCTTTTCCTTTACAATGATTTAGCTCAAGTTTTAGATAATCTTCCGATTATGCAATCTATTGACACAGGATAAGAAGTAGATTAGCGAAACTTGACTTCACACAGTGGTTCAATAATAAAAAAGAAACAAAACAATTGGACTCATAAAAGGACTAGATTGCCAAAGTATGTGACCAACTCGTGCGCTATATTGAATCTATTTATTTTGGCGTGTCAATTGTGTTTAATTTAAAAATATTCAATGGACATCACTGACGAGAGGGAGGGGGGACTTTAAGAATTGTGACATAACTATAAGGATATTATTATAATACGAAGGTCGAAACAATCCGAAAATACAAAATTCTAGTTATTTCGCGTAAAACGTGTTTAATATAATGCGCACCGATCGTAGATATATTTTTTAAAAAAGTATTGTCAATATAATGCGCAACTTATTGCGTGACATGAAAGGTTGTTGAACATAATACGAACAACGACACTCTATCTCAAAAATTAACATGATACATAGAGATTTATAAAATAATCTAAAAATTCAATAATTAAGTACAGTGCATTCGATCGATCAGCATAATTTCAGCTCGCTAGCTTACGAGGAAGTGGGTTAAAATCGATCAAAAGTATTTTTTCCGACAAGGGCTCAAGCAGACACCACGAGTTAATGTAACGGATTAAATAAGGCCGCAAAAAGTCTTTGAAGTTATAAATACTCACAAAATGGCGCTGTAATCGTTAAAATACATCATATTCTATTAATGCATTTAATAAATCAAAACCGTAAGTTCTCACGAGAAAATTAAATTTTGCTGTGAAATAATATACGTGTAGAAACTGCAGGATTACCAAAAATGGGTATCAGAAATGTATTTACAGTTACAGGCTCAAAAAATCTACACAAACGAAAAGTAATGCAAACGTGGGATTCCGAAATGCCGTTATTAGAAGATTTTGGGGCGTCTGCAGCATCTGACTTATTATTGGCATTGAGGACATCAGAACAAGTCAACAGCCAGACACAGCTGAGGCTACTGTCTCTACAGCCAGACACAGCTGAGGCTACTGTCTCTACAGCCAGACACAGCTGAGGCTACTGTCTCTACAGCCAGACAAAACTGAGGCAACTTTTTAAAATTTGATTGTCCCTGACACTTATTCATTTTCTAAATTTTAAATCGGAAGGTATGTCTGGACACACGAACTTTCAAATGAGTTGAAATTGCAGCTGATTCGTGATTGTTGGAACCTTGATAAAATGTATGAGTTAAGAGCTGACAGTGAGGGAAACAAAGTTTTTATATATGCATGGCTATCAAACTATTCGCCGTGGTTTTTATACTAGCAAATATTAAAAGATGTCTTTTTTAAATATTGTGTTTTGTTTCCGCAAAAAAAGTTATTCGAGGAGTTCAGTTGGCATTTGTCATCAAACATTGCACAAAATATAAATATTTCAACGAAGTTCCACGTAGCCACATGCAAAGCACATGACACAAAGGATATCATGAAGATGCAGCTGCAAGCAATTTTGTTGCGTTATTAAAAGCCAAAGCAGTTTATATAGATGAGCAGTTGGACTCATCATTTAGAAGACAAATTCAAGGAAAATGGCAACAAACTGGGTCCTATAATTTCTTTAATCCTAGTTTGCGGCACGCATGATTTAGCAATTCGTGGAAAATAACTAAATTCTGGTAATTTTTATGACCTTTTAGAGTTTCCTGCAATATGGAGATGAAGTTCTTGGTAATCATTTGTCATTTTTTTCTTGTTATGCCAATAATATCTCGGCAACTATGCTAATACTATAATCGAAAATTGTGGGTCTCTCTTGTGTGAAGACATTGTTCGTGAAGGAAATAATTAAGTTGCATATTCTACTCTTCCCGACGAGACAAATGACATTTCAGGCATTGAGTAGATGTCATTTGGTGTTAGATTTGTCAAAGAACAAAAGGGGAAAATGATGGCCACAGAAGAATTCCTTGGGATATATTCCAACTGTCGATAGACCAGCTGAGGGTTTAGCCAACACCATCATTAAAATTCATAAGAATTCGGATTAGATACGACAAAACTTGTTCACGAATAAAATGGCAGGTTAAGGAGGAACCCATGCAATAATTAGGAAAAATACCCCAAAATTGAGCTTGTGTACTTGTGTACATTGCAGTTCACATCAACTAAATCTTGCCGTGAACGATTTTAAAAATGTGAATTCTATACGAAACGCAATAGGAACAATTTTTTTAAAAAATTTAAAAAAAAAAAAAATGTGTTTGCTATGTGAAGCAACATGGACACATAAAAAATAAATGCTGGCGTATTTTCGCTAAAAAAAATGTGACAGAAAATTTATTTAGAACAATCTGTTATACGTGCAGATATAATTCTTTTTATGTTTGAAATGTGTACACTGTCTTCAATGTAAACAATTTGCTGGGAATTTAGTTCAGTTTTATTTAACAAATTTATGACATTTTTCTAAAATCTAGGGGGGGGGGGCAAAAACCCAACCTGGCTCCCCTGCATTTTCCCATGCACACATTTACATCAGACCTAGTATACATTGCCCAACCACATGTATATCTCTTACAACAAGTGTCTCATATACCCACGCCATCCAAACGCCTGTACCTAGTATATCCTGATTACATATACCAGGTATACCCCTAATACCTATAAATAGTATGCCCCTAATATATATACCTGGTATATCCCTAATACCTATAAATAGTATACATATACATATACCTGGTATATCCCTAATACGTATACCGTTTATACCTCTGATACATATGCCTGAAGACCTTTTAGTACTCCGTGAATACCATTATTACTTACCAAACAACAGGCCAGCTTGGCCTTGACCTTGAGTATTGATTCCTGACACCTCAAGGCCGCACAGACTCGACTCGCAGGTTTTAACTTCATATTTGTTCCCAACCTGCGATCAATTGAACTGTCTTAGGCTGAGTACTGTTGCCACACGCCCGTCTGTGGTGATGGCTTCTCCTTGGGGGGTGGGGGGCGGGGGGGGGGCGACTCTATGAATGAAACGACTCGGAGAGTTTTACTTCCAGCAGCGGAGTTGTGCTCATAAAATAAGACGGGTAGTACACTTGGTGAATGAGATTGAACAAGGAATTTGACGTTTTCTAATCCAGTTGTAAATAACTATCACGGCTTGAATGAACTATTGAAAACATCAGCTACCATGGGAAAATAGCAACTAAAAGTGGCTATTGAAAAATTAGCTCTATTGCTAACCCATCACCAACATAAAACTTGCTAAGATACCAAAAAATTGATTATATTCCCAAGTGTATAACTTGAAGACGCATTGTGGGTTGCGGCGGGGGCGGGGGCAGAGTAAAACATTTTGCCCCGAGCGCCAAGGACAGGGGCGCCAAATTAAGACTCACAAACTTACATAAAAATAAGTCGAGAAAGGTAAGACATTAATTGCACGGAAGAAAGGGCATCCATTTTTCAATAGTTTGTCTCCTGTAGCAAATTTTTTAGATACGCCTCTGGGGTGTCCTGCCATGGCGCCAAACAAAGTGACCCCAAGACAATGAATATTTAATGACACGTGATGTTATCGTGGACGTCTGTTGACCTCTTGATGTCAACCACACACTCCACAGTTGCAATTCCTCATGGTATGACGTCAGGAGGGACAAAACTGCTTGTTGGTATGGAATTGATCATTGCCGTCAACCTTCCCTTTTAGCTGCGCGGGTGCATAGATATCTGACCGTCGACGCGCAGTTGTTTGTATATTTGTACTTTTTGGCATTCAGTACCATATAACTTCTTTATTTGCCAACAACAAATCCGTCGTTCATAAAAAAAATAATAAATAGCGTCAGTTTCTGAGGTCCCATACATTTTTTCGCCAGATTCGTGTATTTTTATATAAATAGTCGGCATTTTACTTACTGTCAGTCCTTTTTACAGTGGGGACTCACACAAAAAAACAGATGTGAAATGAGTTCCCAAACATTTTTCGCTAGAAAAAAAGCACTGGTTATAGTTCAGACAACGAACAAGTTTTTATAGTTGAAACAACGAACAAGTTTTTATAGTTGTAACAACGAAGAAGTTTTCATTGTTGAAACAACGAACACGTTTTTATAGTTGAAGCAACGAACACGTTTTTATAGTTGAAACAACGAACAAGTTTTTATAGTTGAAACAACGAACAAGTTTTTATAGTTGTAACAACGAAGAAGTTTTCATAGTTGAAACAACGAACAAGTTTTTATAGTTGAAACAACGAACAAGTTTTTTTAGTTGAAACAACGAACATGTTTTTATAGTTGTAACAACGAACAAGTTTTTATAGTTGAAACAACGAACAAGTTTTTATAGTTGAAACAACGAACAAGTTTTTATAGTTGAAACAACGAACAAGTTTTTATAGTTGAAACAACGAACAAGTTTTTATAGTTGAAACAACGAACAAGTTTTTATAGTTGAAACAACGAACAAGTTTTTATAGTTGAAACAACGAACAAGTTTTTATAGTTGAAACAACGAACAAGTTTTTATAGTTGAAACAACGAACAAGTTTTTATAGTTCAGACACTAAGTACCAGTGTTGAGTTGTGATCAGTCTTTCTCTATATTTTTATCTGAGCTACAATCTGGATTGATGACCCAAGACAGACAAATCTCGTCCCGTGGAAGTAATTCTAGATTATCCCACTTAGGATCTTGTCAGACGAGAATTGACGCATGGGAAATAGAAGCTAATTGGCAATAACCGACATATTTGGCCAGGGAATAGGCGGTTGGTGATAAGAACTTGTCTGGGGTCTTGGGCTCAGGTTAAACCATGTTAAGAATATAGAGTTGACGACATTAGATCTTGCGAAATAATAATTTATATTATAATACAGGAAACGGCGGGATTTCTCAAGTAGCTAATTTTTTATTTATTACAATAATTTTTCAGGTAGGTAGGTTCGTTAAGTGAAGCTCAAACAACAACAACAAAAAACTTTACAAATATATGTCAGAGTTTACCTCGGAATATTGTGATCCATCAAATTATAAAACTTGATCAATATCAGAGCACAATAACCAGGAGTTGTTCTTTCTGTCAGCAGACAACAATTTGAACTTCACTAACGTTAAAAATACTGTAATCTTCATGACTATTTTAAAATTGCTTTTTCAAATCTGTGGTCAAAGTACAGTTTTGTGTTTTGTTTTGTGAGTATAGTTTTGTATTTTGTGAGTACAATGTTGTGTTTTGTGAGTACAGTGGGGTTTTTCTTTTGTGAGTGCAATGCTGTGTTTTAGGTATACTGGAATGAGTTTTGTATTTAAAGTCGTACCGAAAAATGTAATTCGAAAGTAAGTCTGTTGCAAATTTAATTGGCCAAAGTGTTGTTTGAAAAGTATAATTAGGTTAGATGTGGTCATGAACTCGGGGATTTCCTTTCCAAGAAATTAGTGTCTTGCTAATAATGGAATTCTTCCGAAAACACGCAGTGACATTTTGCTCTCATGACATTAACCAACTTTGTTATTGTCATTGTAAAGTTTCTACCATTCGGTTGGTTTTTTGAGTTTCTAAGAAAGGTCAAAGATGTTTTCACAATCATTATATTCTATGGGACGGTTAGCATTGTGGCCCAAGGCTGTGGTCGTTTTTTGAAAGCAGATTTGCGTTAGTTCACCGGAAGGCTTACAGATTAGCACATGGCTCCGTTTTTTTGGGGGAAGATTTTGTTGAAGAAATAACGAGCATTTTTGTTAACTGACACGATATCTTGATATGTTCCGAGTATTTTTGCGGTGATTAAAATAATCTTTTGAATTATGCTAGAGTATTAGTTCTGGCGAATAATTTTCGACATGATTTGTTGGGTTACAGAAATAAAATTGTAATGATATAAAGCTCAGAATGTGTAGTTAAACGGCTATATAGATAATATAAAGCTCAGAATGTGTAGTTAAATGGATATGCAGATGATATAAAGCTCAGAAAGATGTGTGGTTAAATGGCTATATAGATGATATAAAGCTCAGAATGTGTGGTTAAATGGCTATACAGATAATATAAATCTCAGAATGTTTAGTTAAATTGCTATACAGATAATATAAATCTCAGAATGTTTAGTTAAACGGCTATACAGATAATATAAATCTCAGAATGTTTAGTTAAACGGCTATACAGATAATATAAATCTCAGAATGTTTAGTTAAATGGCTATACAGATAATATAAATCTCAGAATGTTTAGTTAAATGGCTATACAGATAATATAAAGCTCAGAATGTTTAGTTAAATTGCTATACAGATAATATAAATCTCAGAATGTTTAGTTAAATGGCTATACAGATAATATAAATCTCAGAATGTTTAGTTAAATGGCTATATAGATAATATAAAGCTCAGAATGTGTGGCTAAATGGCTATACAGATAATATAAAGCCCAGAATGTGGGGTCAAATGACTATAAGAAATCTGAGACTTTAATGCGTCATTATTGAGTTATAACTATCATTTATAACGAATGTGTTTTCCTATCTCAAACCTAAGTAAAGTCAGCGAAAATTCTAATTTCTCCAAATTTTCCCGTTCTTGAATTCCCCTTTCCCACCCGACTTCCTGTCAAATGAATAAAATGGCAAGTTCCGATTGTAGCATTAGTCTGAGACCCAGAGGCGAACACTTCCTTGATGGAACAGGAAAATGAATTACGCATTCAGCACAAGCCCTCCCTGGGGCCGCAAGTTGTTACTGAGAAATACTTCTAGGATTTCATCATCTGATACAGTGATTCTCAAAATTTAATATGTCATTTTTTTATTGCAATAAAGTCAAACTTGGCCATTGTTGGAACCATTCATTTTAAAACTAAAATATTTTGTTGTTGCTGATGGGGTTGTTGAAGGGGTTTGTGTGCATTTTAAAGAGATTGATGTTTTT
This sequence comes from Radix auricularia, assembly GCA_002072015.1. NCBI lineage: Eukaryota > Metazoa > Mollusca > Gastropoda > Lymnaeidae > Radix > Radix auricularia. The sequence continues at coordinate 328,647 of MUZC01000220.1, forward strand.
AAGAAATGTGAAGATGTTTGTTTCCTCGCTACTTCGCCAACTGCTTGCCATAAAATATTTGTTTTCTGTCGTTTCAAAATAACAATCACCTGGTTACAAAAAAATTTCAATCGACTAGCCACACATATAATGTGATACAACCGATTCTGTAAGATCAACAAGTAAGTTCAGTCCATCCCACAACCCATTCTGTTAGATCAGCAGGTAAGTTCAGTCCATCCCACAACCCATTCTGTTAGATCAGCAGGTAAGTGTACTCAGACCCACAACCCATTCTGTAAGATTAGCAGGTAAGTGTACCTAGACCCACAACCCATTCTGTAAGATTAGCAGGTAAGTGTACTCAGACCCACAACCCATTCTGTAAGATCAGCAGGTAGGTGTACTCCAGCCCACAAGACCATTCTGTTAGATCAGCAGGTAAGTGTACTCAGACCCACAACCCATTCTGTAAGATTAGCAGGTAAGTGTACTCAGACCCACAACCCATTCTGTAAGATTAGCAGGTAAGTGTACTCAGACCCCCAAGACCATTGTGTAAGATCAGCAGGTAGGTGTACTCCATCCCACAAGACCATTCTGTAAGATCAGCAGGTAGGTGTACTCCAGCCCACAAGACCATTCTGTAAGATCAGCAGGTAAGTGTACTCAGACCCACAACCCATTCTGTAAGATTAGCAGGTAAGTGTACTCAGACCCACAACCCATTCTGTAAGATTAGCAGGTAAGTGTACTCAGACCCCAAGACCATTCTGTAAGATCAGCAGGTAGATGTACTCCATCCCACAAGACCATTCTGTAAGATCAGCAGGTAAGTGTACCCCATCCCACAAGATCATTCCCTGCCTCAGAGTTGATTAAGTTCGAAAAAAAAATATTTTTAAAATAATTATAGTTATGTTTTGTCTGTCTTAAGATTTTAACAAATAAAGCTTGATAATAAATATGTTCTTAGTGCCGATAATTTGTTATGTATGGTTCAGTACAGAAATATGTCATATAGAGCATAACAGACGTTGTACAAAAATAACTGACACAATTTTTCTTATTGAAGATTTTTTTAGAAGAATTTGTCCTTAAAATATGGACTGTCTGACATTTTCAAACTCTATTTGTAAAATTGCATCTGAGGCCAATATTGATTTCATGACGAAACTACATCGAGTTCACAGGCAGCGTGTGGAAAATTTAGTAATTAATTTTGGGGACTTCTTCGAGTTCCAAATAATTAAAAGGTTGCTGTTAGCCACATTTTTTTAACTTTAAAATTTAATGGAAGACAAATTTAGGAATGAAATTACGAGGTAACAAATTAGAATGGGTAGAAAATTGGGTGAGGATCTAAACTGGGGAGAGGGGGGGGGGAAATAGTCTTAATTTTAATTTTGGAAGCCATTTTTCTTGGCTTTATCTTAGAGGAATGTCAAATATACAATTAAATGGAATGTAGTGCTTTTGAGTGTATAAAATAGCTTTGCAATTCAAAGTGTTTGTATTTTATTTAATTTGCTTCGTTCAATTTCTAGGAATCAAAGCTTGAATTTCAATTTTCAATAACTGCCTATTGTTTTATTCAGTTATCTATTTTTATACTAAAGAAAAGTCAAATTAATATTTATTTTGCATGTTGCGCCATATTCTTGACAGTCATTTCTAAGACCAATTTCTTGTTTTTACAAGATTAAAATTGAAAGAATTATGCTAAACATATAATAAAAGCATTATGTAAAGCAGCCTGTTTCATTTTTTTACTTTAATAATTTAGTTTATTACCATTAGGTGAAGATTTGGCGACAACCATCATTTTATACTTTTTAGTGCTCATGTTGAAAACGATTCAGGTTGTTTTTACTGCTGTGTATTTGAAGAAGAATTTGTTTCGAATCGTTTCTTCTGTGTATTGTTCAGATTTTTTCGTGTCTTTTTAATGATGTTATCTGTTCAGTCTTTTGCAAACGTGATTGAAAAAATTAAATATTTCGTTTTATATGTCTTCCCTTTCCTTACTTTTTTTTTTTAAGTCTCCAGATTTTTTTTAAAATCACATAAATGAAAGATTACAGCTAAACTGGGAATATAAACTGAAAAAAATTACATACATTTTTTGGCATACAACAACAAGACAAACGTCAACAAAATTAGCATTGTTAAATACAAATCATCTTTTAGAATTATCATAACAAGCAACATAGAACAGTGACAAATTGCACAATCATAGAACAGTCACACATGAGATAATCATAGAACAGTAACACATGGCACAATCATAGAACAGTGACATATGGCACAATCATAGAACAGTAACACATGGCACAATCATAGAACAGTGACACATGAGACTATAACAGGCCATCAACACCAAACAGCAACTCTCAACAAAACATATCAGACTTTCACAGTTTATCAACATCAATTTTAATATTTTTCTAAAATCCAAACAACTATTTGTTATTTCATTGATAAAATTCCTAGATTACTGACTGTCAACCGTCTTGTGTTTCAGTGAATGAAGCACTACCACAAAGGTTGAACCTCTCAAGTTACACCACTCCCCCAGTGACAGGCGGTGACAACAGGTTGAAGACATCACCCGGAGACAACAGAGATAACATCAACAAAATCAATTTTTACAAAACAGAGAAAAAAAATGGATGGAGAGTTGACCGCAAAGGTGAAGAACTCAATTCAACAGAATCTCAAGGACGACAATCTGGTAAGCTGATATGTTACGTAACTCTGTCTGTCATTGACAAGAAAACAAAGCTGATTCATAAACAATTGTTGACAGTAAACAGCGGTTCTCAATTGTTTATATTTACCTCGCCACCATCCCCCATTTTCCTGCAGGTCTTCTGTAAGATAATACTGAACTTACGCGAGTAATATTAAGAGTAGAAAGTAAAGGTGAGGCTAAAGGTAGAAAGTAAAGGTGAGGCTAAAGGTAGAAAGTAAAGGTGAGGCTAAAGGTAGAAAGTAAAGGTGAGGCTAAAGGTAGAAAGTTAAGGTGAGGCTAAAGGTAGAAAGTAAAGGTGAGGCTAAAGGTAGAAAGTAAAGGTGAGGCTAAAGGTAGAAAGTAAAGGTGAGGCTAAAGGTAGAAAGTAAAGGTGAGCCTAAAGGTAGAAAGTAAAGGTGAGGCTAAAGATAGAAAGTAAAGGTGAGGCTCAAGGTAGAAAGTAAAGGTGAGGCTAAAGGTAGAAAGTAAAGGTGAGGCTAAAGGTAGAAAGTAAAGGTGAGGCTAAAGGTAGAAAGTAAAGGTGATGCTAAAGGTAGAAAGTAAAGGTGAGGCTAAAGGTAGAAAGTAAAGGTGAGGCTAAAGGTAGAAAGTAAAGGTGAGGCTAAAGGTAGAAAGTATAGGTGAGGCTAAAGATAGAAAGTAAAGGTGAGGCTAAAGGTAGAAAGTAAAGGTGAGGCTAAAGGTAGAAAGTAAAGGTGAAGCTAAAAGCAGAAAGTAAAGGTGAGGCTAAAGGTAGAAAGTAAAGGTGGGGCTAAAGGTAGAAAGTAAAGATGATGCTAATAGTAGAAAGTAAAGGTGAGGCTAAAGGTAGAAAGTAAAAGTGAGGCTAAAGTTAAAAAGTACAGATGATGCTAATAGTAGAAAGTAAAGGTGAGGCTAAAGGTAGAAAGTAAAAGTGATGCTAAAAGTAGAAAGTAAAGGTGAGGCTAAAGTTAGAAAGTAAAGATGATGCTAATAGTAGAAAGTAAAGGTGAGGCTAAAGGTAGAAAGTAAAGGTGAGGCTTAAGGTAGAAAGTAAAGGTGAGGCTAAAGGTAGAAAGTAAAGGTTAGGCTAAAGTTATAAAATAAAGATGATGCTAATAGTAGAAAGTAAAGGTGAGGCTAAAGGTAGAATGTAAAGGTGAGGCTAAAGGTAGAAAGTAAAGGTGATGTTAAAAGTAGAAAGTAAAGGTGATGCTAAAAGCAGAAAGTAAAGGTGATGCTAAAGGTAGAAAGTAAAAGTGATGCTAAAAGTAGAAAGTAAAGGTGAGGCTAAAGTTAGAAAGTTAAGATGATGCTAATAGTAGAAAGTAAAGGTGAGGCTAAAGGTAGAAAGTAAAAGTGATGCTAAAAGTAGAAAGTAAAGGCGATGCTAATAGTAGAAAGTAAAGGTGAGGCTAAAGGTAGAAAGTAAAGGTGAGGCTAATGGTAGAAAGTAAAGGTGATGCTAATAATAGAAAGTAAAGGTAAGGCTAAAGGTAGAATGTAAAGGTGAGGCTAATGGTAGAAATTAAAGGTGAGGCTAAAGGTAGAAAGTAAAGGTGATGCTAATAGTAGAAAGTAAAGGTGGGGTTAAAGATAGAAAGTAAAGGTGATGCTAATGGTAGAAAGTAAAGGTGATGCTAAAAGTAGAAAGTAAAGGTGAGGCTAAAGGTAGAAAGTAAAGATGAGGCCAACAGTAGACAGTAAAGGTGATGCTAAAAGTAGAAACTAAAGGTGATGCTAAAGGTAGAAAGTACAGGTGATGCTGAAGATAGAAAGTAAAGTTTCCTTGAATTAGCGCTACAGCTTTTATGAAAACTTCTTTTTTCCTTTTTTTTTTACTGAAAGTCTTTTCAAAATGTCTTTTTCGTTCAATTAACACCGACAACATGGCCAGTTACTTCTATGGTCATATCTGTTGAACCTTCTGGTATGGTCATATCTGTTGAACCTTCTGGTATGGTCATATCTGTTGAACCTTCTGATCTCGTCATATCTGTTGAGCCTTCTGGTATGGTCATATCTGTTGAACTTTCTGATCTCGTCATATCTGTTGAACCTTCTGGTATGGTCATATCTGTTGAACCTTCTGATCTCGTCATATCTGTTGAACCTTCTGATCTCGTCATATCCGTTGAACCCTCTGATCTCGTCATATCTGTTGAACCTTCTGATCTCGTCATATCTGTTGAACCTTCTCCCATTCTGTTAGA
>MUZC01000220.1:367039-380196 GCA_002072015.1 Radix auricularia
TGGTGACATTAAGGTAACTCACTCATACATTGATGGTACTAGTGGTGACTTTAAGGTAACTCACTCATACATTGATGGTACTAGTGGTGACTTTAAGGTAACTCACTCATACATTGATGGTGATATTAAGGTAACTCACTCATACATTGATGGTACTAGTGGTGACTTTAAGGTAACTCACTCATACATTGATGGTGACATTAAGGTAACTCACTCATACATTGATGGTGACATTAAGGTAACTCACTCATACATTGAAGATGACATTAGGTAACTCACTCATACATTGATGGTGACATTAAGGTAACTCACTAATACATTGATGGTACTAGTGGTGACATTAAGATAACTCACTCATACATTGATGGTGACATTAAGGTAACTCACTCATACATTGATGGTACTAGTGGTGACATTAGGTAACTCACTCATACATTGATGGTACTAGTGGTGACATTAAGGTAACTCACTCATACATTGATGGTATTAGTGGTGACATTAAGGTAACTTACTCATACATTGATGGTACTAGTGGTGACATTAAGGTAACTCACTCATACATTGATGGTATTAGTGGTGACATTAGGTAACTCACTCATACATTGATGGTGATATTAAGGTAACTCACTCATACATTGATGGTACTAGTGGTGACATTAGGTAACTCACTCATACATTGATGGTACTAGTGGTGACATTAAGGTAACTCACTCATACATTGATGGTACTAGTGGTGACATTAAGGTTACTCACTCATTACATTGATGGTGACATTAAGGTAACTCACTCATACATTAATGGTACTAGTGGTGACATTAAGGTAACTCACTCATACATTGATGGTGACATTAAGGTAACTCACTCATACATTGATGGTGACATTAAGGTAACTCACTCATACATTGATGGTACTAGTTGTGACATTAAGGTAACTCACTCATACATTGATGGTACTAGTGGTGACATTAAGGTAACTCACTCATACATTGATGGTGACATTAAGGTAACTCACTCATACATTGATGGTGACATTAAGGTAACTCACTTATACATTGATGGTGACATGAAAGTAACTCACTCATACATCGATTGTGACATTAAGGTAACTCACTTATACATTGATGGTGACATTAAGGTAACTCACTCATACATTGATGGTGACATTAAGGTAACTCACTCATACATTGATGGTGACATTAAGGTAACTCACTCATCATACAACGCAACTGTTTGGGTAGGATATAGAAATCTAACAAATTAGCCTCCCAGCTCTTTCATATTATTTCAACTGATCTGTTGTAAAAGTCTAAATATAGCTATATCTTGTACTTTCGATTTTAATCTCGATGTGGTTTATATACTTTCAGTATACTTTCAGAAACTGCTGATTTATCGCATAGCAGTGGTACTTTTAGTTTAGACATAGTAACTGCAATACATACATTAGCTGTGGTACTTTTAGTTTAGACATAGTAACTGCAGTACATACATTAGCTGTGGTACTTTTAGTTTAAACATAGTAACTGCAATACATACATTAGTCAAAAGTGGTACTTTTAGTTAAAACATAGTAACTGCAATACATACATTAGCTGTGGTACTTATAGTTTAGACATAGTAACTGCAATACATACATTAGTCAAAAGTGGTACTTTTAGTTTAAACATAGTAACTGCAATAGATACATTAGATGTGGTACTTTTAGTTTAAACTTAGTAACTGCAATACAAACATTAGCTGTGGTACTTTTAGTTTAGACATAGTAACTGCAATACATACATTAGTCAAAAGTGGTACTTTTAGTTTAAACATAGTAACTGCAATACATACATTAGATGTGGTACTTTTAGTTTAAACTTAGTACTGCAATACAAACATTAGCTGTGGTACTTTTAGTTTAGACTTAGTAACTGCAATACATACATTAGCTGTGGTACTTTTAGTTTAGACATAGTAACTGCTATACATACATTAGCTGTGGTACTTTTAGTTTACACATAGTAACAACAATACATACATTAGCTGTGGTACTTTTAGTTTAAACATAGTAACTGCAATACATACATTAGCTGTGGTACTTTTAGTTTAAACATAGTAACTGCAATACATACATTAGCTGTGGTACTTTTAGTTTACACATAGTAACAACAATACATACATTAGCTGTGGTACTTTTAGTTTAGACATAGTAACTGCAATACATACATTAGCTGTGGTACTTCTAGTTTAGACATAGTAACTGCAATACATACATTAGCTGTGGTACTTTTAGTTTAGACATAGAAACTCCAATACATACATTAGCAGTGGTACTTTTAGTTTAGACATAGTAACAGCAATTCATAAATTAGCTGTGGTACTTTTAGTTTAGATATAGTAACTGCAATACATACATTAGCTGTGGTACTTTTAGTTTAGACATAGTAACTGCAATACATACATTATTAAACAATGGTACTTTTAGTTTAGACATAGTAACTGCAATACATACATTAGCTGTGGTATTTTTAGTTTAGACATAGTAACTGCAATACATACATTAGCTGTGGTACTTTTAGTTTAGACATAGTAACTGCAATACTGTAGAGCTCCTAGTTTACTCTTAGGTTAATTGTCTCTATGTACTTGCACTCTAGTTCTCCATCTGCACATACTTGGTTACATTTTAAACACCAACTCAACGACTCAAGAACTACTACAATATCTGTTTATTTCCTTCTTTGTTTATTATCATTCTCTACCTCAGGTTACATCTCTCCTTCCGTGTGTGTGTCCCCCTACGTGTGTCTGTCCGTGAGTCAGGCCGAGCACTCTTATTCCTCATGTATGCTCCGCCCCCCAGACCCCGCTGTCCGAAAGTCAAATACGTCAATCAAATAGTACCTCCCCTTGATAAGACGCGGGTAGGTGGCTTTGACCTACCCCGTCGTGGTCAGTAATCCCCCCTTTTTCCTCGTCGGCTCCTTTCATCTAACACCAGAGTCCAAGCTCCCGCCATGCTCTCGTCTTCAAAGATTCCCAATTCAAGCGAGCAGTTCGCACCTCTGGCCACCTGGACTCGCCCGGTAGTCCAGCGGCACCTCAAAGGCCAAACATACGCAGTGCCCTAACCGCCCTAAATTCCTCACAATACATACATTAGCAGTGGTACTTTTAGTTTAAACATAGTAACTGCAATACATACATTAGTCAAAAGTAGGGCTGCGGAAATTAACGATTAAATCGTTTAATTTTTAGAGATTAATTTTTTAACGATTAATCGATCCAACACTTATGAATGTACTTGAAGTCAAAAGTAAAATATTTTGGCCGATAAATTTAAACTAAAATCCGGACGATAACACGAACATTTTGGTTTTAAAATATTAACTGACATTAAATGTTCATAATGTTGATAAAGGTTATTGAGTCCATGCAATGTTCCCCCTATGTCTAAGCTGCATTTGTCAGTGTGCAAAGTTGTTGTTGTTTGTCTTTTTTAAAACACTCGTGTGCAAAGTTGCACAACGTCCATTTTTGTGCAATATTTTACAAAATTTGCTGCGCAGTGATTCTAAACTCATGCGTGGCGTCGGTCAAATATCTGCGCAGCCGCGCTGTATATCGGGAACATTGCTACCATGGTTCTAACACTTAAAGGGAACATTGCTACCATGGTTCTTCTAACACCTCGCTTGCATATCACCTGCAAACCAAACATCCACTACAGTATCAGAAACTTCAGCTGAGACTATCTAAAGCTAGATGAACGATTGTTCAGCTTGACTGGTTAAATTTTCAATAAGACCCACTCATCACTTGAACCAAATAATGTGAATACACTTGTCTGTTTGCGTTGTTGGATCAATATGTCAGATAAAGAAGACATCCCAGTGTTATTTCGATTTTCGACAAGTACTTTTTTATAAAGTTCCGCCATGTGGTCTACACCATTGTGCGTAAGGGCTTCCCTTTAAAATACAGAGGTGAGACGGTGAGGTTACTATCTTGCCGTACCGCAGAGCACGTTCGTGCGATTAAACAAGACAAACAGTGTCCTGTCTCCTGATACTTCAATGGACGTGACCACATGGGTGTCGATGTCCTGACGGTCACCGCCATCGTCTCTTGCACAAACAAACAGAGGAAGGTCATTCTGGAGAATAGACTAATCCAGGAGTATGGGACTCTTGCACCACATGGGATGAATGTTGTGTTTGCGCTGACCACCTAATCGTTTTGCCACACCCACTCTCTTCTTTCCTATACAAGCTCACACTACTCTCTTCCTACTTTGCTTTCATTGACTGGATTTCATTTATTTTTCATTTCTTTATACTCGTTTTATTTGTGCAATGTTTGTTCATTGAGGAGGGCTCTTTGCCGAAACGTTCGTTGTTTTGTTACGTCCTGCCAGGCTGACTCATACCCTGTTTACCTGTTTTCCATGTACTAATGTATAAGCCTGATTGCAATCTCACCCTCAGTTTTGTTTTAAAAAAGCAAATATCTTTTTCTGAATCACTGAACAGGTCATAAAGGCTTATATCAGACTCCAGTGTTTGTACACGTACACGATGCAAAGAACGTTATATATGTTCATTTATATTATAGACATGACTCATAGGTCGAGTTCATAATCGGAGTTGATAACAATGTCACTGCTGTGGCACGACGTGTTGACAGGTTTTTTTAGCATTCAGGCATGCGGTTATATGTGGGTGTACATAAATGGGCAGCGTTTATATGTGGGTGTACATAAATGGGCAACGGTTATATGTGGGTGTACATAAATGGGCAGCGGTTATATGTGGGTGTACATATATGTGGGTGTACATAAATGGGCAACGGTTATATGTGGGTGTACATAAATGGGCAGCGGTTATATGTGGGTGTACATAAATGGGCAGCGGTTATATGTGGGTGTACATAAATGGGCAAAAGTTTATTTTAAAATAACAAGAAAAAGACATTTTTCATCTATATTAACAACTGGTCCTGATGTAGTATTTGGGGGCTGGAGTGATGGATGAAGAAATGTTATTTGTTGTGTGTGTGGGGGGGGTGGGGGAGACTTTCTGAAATTAGACTCTTACCAACAGATGGCAGACATAGGACGGTATCAGAAACATTGCTTAACATATTTACGAGGCAATAAAAAATGAGATGGCGTCTTGTCTAATATGTTTTATGTTGGAGGAAGACTTGTGACGGAATCTTCCTGTGGTCACTACAAGTGGTACACAAGGGGCTATATCACCGACTGTTTTATTATGTCAGGCGTGTTGTAGGACAATGATACCAAGTCACAGTAATGGGCATAGAATTGGTTCCATGACCTTTACCCTAGTCGTTTTGACCCCACGAAGTTTGACCCTGCGACGTTTGACCCCGAACAGTTTGACCCCGTAGATTCAACGCCTGAACGTTATTTATTTAAATTCTATTTTATTTTATTAATTGATATCTTTTTAAATACATTTTTTGAATAAAAGTATCATTTTAAAAATAAATGTATTGAGCAAAAGTATCATTTTTTAATAATTTTTTTTAGTAAAAGTATCAAATTTAAATCAAACTACACAACAGTATGAAGCAGTTATTACTAACTTTTAATCCATAATAAGACGATACAAAACAAAGTTTGAAACTTGCTGAAAAGACTTTGCTGTAACGTGACATTTCCACGCTTTGATATCGATATGAATTCGGTGTTAGAAAAAAAAAATAAGTACAAATATTGGACATCCGCCGGAAAAACAAGTACCCGACTCTGTTTGCCCGGACGTGTAGCAGATATGTTTGATATGATACTGTCTGAGAACCTCTGACCTTCTCGTGTTACGTCCCGCCCTGGTCAGTGGACATTCAAAAAACAGCGTTTCGGTATGTCGCCATGGAAACTTGACCAACAAAACTATTGATTATGTCACGTGTCTGCTGTCACCAACCAAAGGGGCGTGTCCCAATTGTCTCAGTTATTTTTTAGACTTTCAGTCAAAATACCTGACTAGAGCATAGACATATGTCAATTTTTTTAAAAATGTTTTTAATCCCCAATTAACTTTGAAGGATCCACACACACAAAATTTTAATTGTAAATATAGACGTAAAATCATAATCATCTTTTTTTCCACATTAACTGAGTGTGTGGTGTTTCTCGCCGTAAAACATTATATGACGTCATTGTTTGAGTTTATATTTTAACTTTGGAAAAGGAAACGATGTAAAAAGAGCCGTTAAAAGTTTGGTACCCAACGATGATCGTTTCTTTATTAAAAATTTTGTACATAGAGAAATTTGGTGAAAGATTATTCATCCTAATGAATTTAATATTCCTTTTTTTTTAAATTGAACTCATTCACATAAACCAATTTTTTTTGGTTGTCGGACTCATTTTTTTTAAATTGAACTCATTCACATAAACCAATTTTTTTTGGTTGTCGGACTCACTGATTCCAACGCATGCAAAAACATTCACTTAAGTTACTTGGGCTTTTGAAAAAAGTGAGCGCCGTAGGTGCCCCAGAACAACCTAGTGTTAAATATAAAGTAATTTTTCACTCTCTTTAAAGCAGAAATCAAACTTTCTGCCGAGCAGTTTGACGCTGGTGTGCACAACAGCAGTCAGAGCGCAATTTCTACGTTTGAATAAATGTCCAAAGAGCCATTTTCCGATAAGTGTTTTTATAGATTAAGTAACCATAACTCCGTGTTTTTTTTTTCATTTGCACTTCATGTGAAGACTTGTCATGATCTCATCCCAGGAGTGGCATAGACTTCGCCAGGCGTCAGCAGACCATTTTGTAGGAGAAAGACTCTCAAGACTGTTGCATTTGACTTCAGTTTTGACGCCACAATTTCCCATTTGTGTGTTGATGCCGAATAAAAAAAATTGACTGCAAAATACCGAGAAAAGCTTGACAAGACTCGGCCACAGGATCCAACATGATTCAGTGAGTGAGCCGAACAGGGAACGAAATCTATCAGAAAGTTCACTTGTTTTATTCTCGTCTTAAGACCAGAATACACACCCGACATATTGTAAGACTGCCCCGGTAATCTGAGACATCCAAATCTTAATTTTTCAATATCTCTAGGGCGACTTTAACCAGGTCCTCCGCTCTGTCACCGAATTTTGAAATTAATTTCAAAAAAACGTTCGTCGTCAGAGACATATCTCACTATCAAAGAATGTTTAAAACCATGAGAAATTTCTGAGTTGAGTCCACAGAGATAGAGAAATATTTGACATGTCTTATTTCAGTCATGATTGTATTTATTACCTTTTCTGCCATCACATTTATCATTTTATCGCATATTTTTTACGAAAGATTTGATGTTGTGCCACTTCCATTGTTGCCGTTGCGTTTCATATTTAAGTCGAGTAAAGGGTCGAACTCAGCAAGCAAAAGGTTTTCAGGTCATAACATAAATCCCAATGTTGTTTTTAAAATCAAAATCTCTAACGGGAACCTCTAACGCCACTCCGTGGGCAGAATGTCACCTCACAACAGTTACAATGCGCTTAAAACCCACATTTTATTTCTTCTTCCGTTTGAAGAACAAGTTCCTTGCCAATTCTACCGCCGTCATTATTTCTAGCTAATAGTATTGTAAGTGCTAACCTTTGTTTTGTCTGATTTCACATGTTCTTTCATTCATTGAACTGCGTTTTCCCATTTGTTAAGCCCTTCATTAGCTAGAGACCCCAATTTCAAAAAATCAGCCAAGGTCGAGGTCATGCTTCACGCTTGCTTAGTATTAAGCTAACAAGTGACAGCCATAGATACCTGGTTTTGACTGAGTACTGACACCGTTGTTTTTGTTAAGGGTTTCTACAAACAAATACAAGGAAACGCTGCGCACTTGATTAATGCACAGTGTACGCAAAATGTAGTAAAATATTTATTACTAGATGTCCGTGGCGTAGCCTACGCCGCAGAGTTGCTCATAAATATTGCAAAGAAACCGGGTGGGGGGTGAACAGACAAAACTGCATCACGAAGAAAGCAGAACAAAGTGAACGTTCGGGGCGGGGATAACTGCTGACGCATTGTTGTTCTGGAAACATGTGCTCTGCGGTTAGCTACTTGTCACCCCCACCCTGCAACACCCTAGAGTGCCAAACATTAACTAATAGCTGTCCCGCGTCGTAGCATACGCCGCAAATGATTTAGTGACGTGTGACATATTATGAAAGTAATTGTTGAGGAGAGTGTGTGTTTACTTTTCTGTCACTGAGCACAACGGAGAGCACGAAGTTTTTATGCCAATGACGAGAAACAAAGCTTACAGCCGTATTGCGAAGAATATTGGAAATGAATGGGCACAAACACAAACATTTTTAAAAATTAAAGAAAAAAGTAATGCCTTAGCTAGGGCTTGAACCTACGATCTTCCTCATGTTAGGCGAATGTAATAACCACTACACTACGAAATACATGCTATTCTGTTGTTCTGAAAGAGCAAAGTTATTGACCTCAATTAAACGTGTTGTTTGCTTGGTCTCGATGATCCCCCCAGCCTCTGCAGTAACTTTTCTTGCAAGCTGATTGGTCGGTGGGGTAGGAAGACAGCTCGGTGTCCGGCATGTTTGAACCACTAAGAGACTTATATATATAAAGATAATATTATTTTCGATAAAGCGTTTTGATGATGCAAGCAAGGCATTTGATTTTATGTAAAGATTCCACCACCGGGCCCAAGACTAGCTGGGGCCCTGGGCCAGGGCCTTGTAGGTCTAGGCGGAAATCCGGCCCATATTTTGTATATTACCATGTTATCTTTTAAGAACACATTTTAGGAGCCGGATATCTTTTTTTTAATAGTAGCTCCAGAGTCCTGGATTTCAGAGCACAGTGCAATGTTTAGATGCATAGATAAATAGACAATAGATCCATATACAGTAGACATATAACGGACGCTATAATGTAATGCTGACTTGATGCTATGATCTGTCATCGTCCACAGCTGATTGACGTGGAGTGCGCCAGGATAGGACCGCCGGCCTTTGACGTGGCACTGCTGATCTGTAACTACGTCCTCCTCTACCACTACCACCAAGAGCTCAGCCATGAGGAGGCGGGCCCTGGGCGGCCTGACCACGCCCAGCTAATGGCTGACACCTTAGACGTCATTTGTATAACACGTCAGTGCCATGAGTAACATTTATTGTCTCTGTGTTTGTTACTCTGTTGGTTTTTGGCGGTTGTCTATAAAGACCAGTTAAACACACTAATTTTGTCATTGTATAACGTCTGGCGGCTGTCTATAAAGACCAGTTAAACACACTAATTTTGTCATTGTATAACGTCTTGCGGCTGTCTATAAAGACCAGTTAAACACACTAATTTTGTCATTGTATAACGTCTGGCGGCTGTCTATTAAGACCAGTTAAACACACTAATATTGTCAATGTATAACGTATGTACCCATGACCACAACGCCGCTCTCTCTCTATATGTCTGTCATGACTTTGTATCATCGCAGTGTCCCGCTACATGGAAGGCATGAGTAGGGCCCTCAAGGAAAAGTTTGACAAACACCAGGTTTGGAGACAGATCCTTCTTCTTTTAGGCGTAGAGATAATAGCCTGGTAAGTCTGCCTAGGGCTTATAGCCTGGTAAGTCTGACTAGGGATTATAGCCAGGTAAGTCTGCCTAGGGATTATAGCCTGTTAAGTCTGACTAGGGATTAAAGCCAGGTAAGTCTGCTTAGGGATTATAGCCAGGTAAGTCAGCCTAGGGATTATAGCCAGGTAAGTCTGTCTAGGGATTATAGCCTGGTAAGTCTGACTAGGGATTATAGCCAGGTAAGTCTGACTAGGGATTAAAGCCAGGTAAGTCTGCTTAGGGATTATAGCCTGGTAAGTCAGCCTCGGGATTATAGCTTTGTAAGTCTGCCTAGGGATTATAGTCTGGTAAGTCTGCCTAGGGATTATAGCCTGGTAAGTCTGCCTGGGGATTATAGCCTGGTAAGTCTTCCTAGGGATTATAGCCTGGTAAGTCTGTCTAGAGATTATAGCCTGGTAAGTCTGCCTAGGGATTATAGCCTGGTAAGTCTGCCTAGGAATTATAGCCTGGTAAGTCTGCCTAAGAATTATAGCCTGGTAAGTCTGCCTAAGAATTATAGCCTGGTAAGTCTGCCTAGGGATTATAGCCAGGTAAAGGTAAGTCTGCCTAGGGATTATAGCCTGGTAAGTCTGCCTAGGAATTATAGCCTAGTAAGTCTGCCTAGGGATTATAGCCTGGTAAGTCTGCCTAGGGATTATAGCCTGGTAAGTCTGCCTAAGAATTATTGCCTAGTAAGTCTGTCTAGGGATTATAGCCAGGTAAAGGTAAGTCTGCCTAGGGATTATAGCCTGGTAAGTCTGCCTAGGAATTATAGCCTAGTAAGTCTGCCTAGGGATTACAGCCAGGTAAGTCTGTCTAGGAATTATAGCCAGGTAAGTCTGCCTAGGATTATAGCCTGGTAAGTCTGTCTAGGATTATAGCCTAGTAAGTCTGTCTAGGGATTATAGCCAGGTAAGTCTGCCTAGGGATTACAGCCAGGTAAGTCTGTCTAGGGATTATAGCCAGGTAAGTCTGCCTAGGGATTATAGCCAGGTAAGTCTGCCTAGGGATTATAGCCAGGTAAGTCTGTCTAGGGATTATAGCCAGGTAAGTCTGTCTAGGGATTATAGCCTGGTAAGTATGTCAAGATGATATATCCTGGTAGTTCTGTCTAGAGTCTATTAGTACGGTAGATTCTTCCGAAGGTTACAACTGTGTAAGTGGTCTACGCAAGAACTCTCCTTGGAATGAAACTTACTTCACCGCAAGTGTCTGTTCAATTATAATCAATAGACTTAAAATGATGTACTCTTTTGTTTCATGTTATTATGTTTGTTTGTTGTTTTTTTCAGGATTTCTGGGCCGCCATCTTTTGACTGTTTAGACAATCACTCAAAGGCTCAATTAAACTGCCTCAACACAGCGTTAAGGATCCTTCACAAGCAAAGTTTATCACTGGACACAAAGGGTCTTTCACGATTGATTCACAATCAACACTAATTAATTTTAAATATTCACGTCAGATTCTATTTATTTGAAAATTATCTTTTTAAATATACATATTTCTTCGATTTTAATTTTTAATAAATTTTCCAAATAGTATTTACAAGATATTTAATATTCATTTGCTACAAATTGCTATTTTATTGGTCATTTATTGACTATTTATTGACTATTTGTTGACTATTTGTTGACTATTTATTGACTATTTATTGACTATTTGTTGACTATTTATTGACTATTTATTGACTATTTGTTGACTATTTATTGACTATTTATTGACTATTGACTATTTATTGACTATTTATTGACTATTTATTGACTATTTATTGACTATTTATTTATTGCGCTTAAAAAAACGTTAAAGTAACTGCTCCATATCGGAGGTCGGTAATGGAGAGCAAGGGTTCTCAAATGGATATTAAATCTCTGAGGTTGTGGGGACGAGATAATGGTATGTATTTAAAGAAAACAACCGTCCAAGCATCGCCTTCCCGGGCCCAGGAACACGTCTGCTAGAATAGTTCAATGCTTGACAAAATATGGAATTAAAAATATTGTAGGATATTTTCTCAGGGGGCGGACACCTCATTTCTTTGGTCACACGGAAATGTATAGATGTGCTGTTAAATTGGTCACAGTGGTGGAGTGGCCACGCGCTCAACTGGCGTACCGATGGTCACGGGTTCGAATCCATGCAAAGGCAAGGATTTGTTGCCGGGGCCTAGGGCGTCCCTGAGTCACCCAGCTACTAATGGGTACCTAACATTAGATAGGCGGCTGGGTAATGCGAGGAACCCTCATAGCCGTGTCCTGTGAACGCTACATCACTTGCCAACAGATCATCCGACATGGTCTGTGGACGCAGTTATCTTCTGTATAGAAGGAGCATCTGTATAGATATGATAATATAAAACTTGTGACGAAGTTAAAGAAATCAATCATCAGAATGTAGAGGAGTTTTTATAACAATTTTGTTTGTTGGTTTGTTCTTCATTTCAAAGCATGGCGCACAGACATCATGTTGCAAGAGTTTTTACAAGATGCTTCATGTCACAAGTCACAGTGTAGTGGGATGAGAACCGTTGTTTAACCTTGCCTTGACCCCTCAGTTCCAGGATGGCTACCGCTAACGTGCCGCCTCACGATCTGCGCATGACAATCGCCCTATTTATGTTCATTGTGGCTTTGTTTTGTTTTTTCAGTAAGATAACTATAAATGCTAAATACTTACGCGACTGATTGTAAAGACATGGCTGATACTTTGATATTTGGAGAGCCATCATGTTAAGATACTAAAGAAAATAACAATTCATACAATATTTGATAATTATGGTGAATGTTTGGCATTTTGATGTACGAATCTACTAAAAATTGAAAGACAAAAACCTGGACTTAAATCTCTTAACGAAATAAAACATCAACAATCGGGTTCATAAAGTGAATACCACAAGGTCACTAGCTCTACTTATGTGATATTTATAAAAGAAAAAAAATGTTTACAAAGCTTTGTTTCATGTTTCTGAATTAAAAGACATTTTATAAACGTGATCTTGTAATCTTTTATCTTTGATTAACTTTGATTGTGTAGATCAGGGGTGACTTCACGACTAGATATGACTTTAAAGACAGAAATGTAATGTAATCAAAAGTAATGTGTGACTTCACGACTAGATATGACTTTGAAGACAGAAATGTGATGTAATCAAAATTAATGTGTGACCTCACGACTAGATATGACTTTGAAGACAGAAATGTGATGTAATCAAAACTAATTCTCTAGACATGGGAGTTAAGATTATCACAAAATATTGAACGTGTGCAATTAATAAACAAAAGAGGTGTGGAGACAGAGAGAGAGATATAAAAAGAAAAATTATTGTTTTAAACAGAAGGAATGGGGACAGAGGGAGAGAAAGGTCAAGGCAAAAGTTAGAGACAGGTTTGGAGACAGAGAGAAAAATAGTGATAAAATCATCGAGGTGGTGACACGCTTGACATATTGAGGCTCAGTAATAAGATAGATGATGGAGTGGAGAGGAAATGAGGACAGAGTGAGCTTATGGAGGCGTCCTCTCTTTGGGGAAGGGGCTGGGAGCTTATGGAGGCGTCCTCTCTTTGGGG
>MUZC01000221.1:0-16677 GCA_002072015.1 Radix auricularia
CATCTCTAACACTAACGCTCTCACTTACCCCCTTGACTGTCTTTTCTGTCAGATACCCCCTCCCCAACCATCTCTAACACTAACGCTCTCACTTACCCCCTTGACTGTCTTTGGTGTCAGATACCCCCTCCCCAACCATCTCTAACACTAACGCTCTCACTTACCCCCTTGACTGTCTTTTCTGTCAGATACCCCCTCCCCAACCATCTCTAACACTAACGCTCTCACTTACCCCCCTGACTGTCTGTGGTGTCCGATACATCTGGACTGGACGGCATGGTGGGCACTCGTCGGTCATCTTTGTTACTGACCTCTCTGTTACTGTCGTAGTAGCGGTCATCTTGTAACTGGCCATCACACAACGGTCCTGGCTGGATCTGAAACACGCAGAAACTAAGGTCATTATTGCACTCTACTCAAGGTCAAGGCTGGACCTGAAATACACTAATTTAGGTCATTAGTGAATTCGACGCAAGGTCTTACTGGATGTGTAAGTGTAAGGTAACTAACCCTGAGCGGCGCTGTCCCGAAGGAACTTATCTACTTCAAAATATTCTTAAGCAGATACAGAATAAAAATATTTTTAAAAAAGTTTTTAAGATACCACGTTTTGTGAACTAAAAAGAAGAAAATAAATTTTTTCTTGGGCTATGTTGGAACTTCCCTTCCCCTGGGCTGAGCCAGAACTGTTTTGTTGGATGCACATTGTGGACATTTTGTACATACACACTCTTACACACCAAAATATTTTCGAACTAAAAACGTNTTACTCTTAGCACCTATAAAATATTACTCTTAGCACCTATAAAATATTACTCTTAGCACCTATAAAATATTACTCTTAGCACCTATAAAATATTACTCTTAGCACCTATAAAATATTACTCTTAGCACCTATAATACATTTCACTATTCTTGTTAGAAATTACAACTTAACGTTTAATTTGTATTCTGCGATCAAGTCCATCATGTCAATACTGTGTCCATCCATCAGGTCAATAATGTGACCATAAGGTCAATACTGTGACAATCCATCAGGGTAATAATGTGTCCATAAGGTCAATACTGTGTCCATCAATCAGGTCAATGTGTCCATAAGGTCAATACTGTGACCATAAGGTCAATACTGTGTCCATAAGGTCAATACTGTGACCATAAGGTCAATAATGTGTCCATAAGGTCAATAATGTGTCCATAAGGTCAATACTGTGTCCATAAGGTCAATACTGTGTCCATAAGGTCAATACTGTGTCCATAAGGTCAATACTGTGTCCATCCATCAGGTCAATAATGTGTCCATAAGGTCAATACTGTGTCCATCCATCAGGTCAATAATGTGTCCATAAGGTCAATACTGTGACCATCCAAAAGGTCAATACTGTGACCATCCATAAGGTCAATACTGTGACCAAAAGGTCAATAATGTGTCCATCCATCAGGTCAATACTGTGTCCATAAGGTCAATACTGTGTCCATAAGGTCAATACTGTGACCATAAGGTCAATAATGTGTCCATCCATCAGGTCAATAATGTGTCCATAAGGTCAATAATGTGACCACCCATAGGTCAACGATAATTCCATCAGTTCAACAGGGGTTCAACCGAGGAATATTAAATTTAAATCTGGGTCAACCACCTGCGGCTTTAAGATTATCTTATCTCGTAAGATGGAATTGCCACTTAGCTAATCTGGAGATAAAAGGGACACAATCCGTACACGTTTCCATGACAACCGATAAATAAATGTTATACAAACACACGTCAGTGAAAGCGTAAGTAAGACTGTCATGTTCCTCGGTGTCGCCGTGTCGATAGTCGTAATTGGTCGGAATGGTAAGTAAGACTGTCATGTTCCCCAGTGTCACCGTGCCGATAGTCGTAATTGGTCGGAATGGTAAGATGGAAATGTTAAACACCTCTATGTCATAGAAGTGTTATACATACATCTCATGCGCATACAAATGCAAGACATACGACTGATATGTATACAAGACAAGTTTAACATACAACTGATATGTATACAAGACAGGGTTTAAAGAACGACAACTTTCTCACGAAGGGAAGACAACTTCCACTCTGTTGTATCTCATTGTATCAAAAATTATTATTTCAAAGTACTTTTTCCCAAGCTCGTCGCCGTGAGCCAAAGGGGGTCATGATCCGCAACAAAGACTAACCTACGTGGATCAGTTGTTCCCCTCCCCCCCCCACGCAAATTCCCATCTCTCGGAAGACGTGGGCGTCAACCCCCTTAGCCACTGTGAGGCTGACGGATGGACAGTGGCGTCGTAATGGGGAGGACGCGGCGAGCTGTCTAGATGGACAATACCTCCAGGGGGGGGGGGAGGGACAGAAAGGATCTTTGTCTTGGCTATTGTAGTCTGTAGGCTTGGGAGGGGCAACTTGATATGGAGGAGGGGGAGGGGTGGTGTTAGGACCCGTGAGAACCAAAGTCTAGAGCCAGATAGCTGAGTCTGAGTCCAGAATTGCTGATTAAAATATGGGTACCTAACCTTTCTCTCCCCCTCTCTCTCTCACTCATACACAAACACACACTTACACTACATTTTACCTTTCCACCTCTCTCTCTCTCACTCCATCTCTCCAATTCATCTTACACTTTCCATCCACCCTGCACCTTATCACCCATGTTCAAACACACCCGCGATGTTCCTTTGCGGCCGCGCAGACTTTGACCGACCTCCCGCAGCAGTTTAGAATTACCGCGCAGAAAATTCAGTAAAATGTTGCACATAAAATGGATGCTGTGTAGCTTTGCACACAGACCAACGAATCTTAGGGGGAACATTTTCCACCCACACACTACCATTTTTCATCCCCCCCATCTCTCCGCCTACGCCCCCACACTGTGGCAGGTCCCTGGACAGGTGCATCGCCATTAAGACCGACCCACCCCAGCCCTATGTTTATAAACATCAGATCACCTGTGAAAGTTGCCAGGCGAATCATGGCGGACGGGCACCGAGCAACCAGTGGACATCTAAATTGAGTCTTTACCTAGGGTTAATTTTAATTTTCAGATGTCCTCAACAGTACCTGCCGTTCTCTCGGGGCTTTCTGCCAACATCGATTCCTTATTAGGGACGTAAATTGACATCGTAACACTTTGAGAAGTCGCTTCCGTATCTTCTGTTACTAGCAGTACTTACATGTTTGTGTGAGTATCGAAACCCTTTGAGCTTTGAGACCTGGAGTCCTTATTTCAGCAATTAAAAGTTGCCGATTCGAAGCGTATGTGAAGCACTGACCAGTGGGGGGGTGGGGTGNGGGGGGGGGGGGGGTAAAGGTGATAACGTAAAATGGTTCAGGTAGGGGAGGGAAGGTGGTGTGGGACAAAATCAGGGGCCAAGTGGAATGGAAAAGTTTGGGTGGAGGGGCGGGGATGGTCGAACGTTGTAAAGAAGCGTTCAGGTGAGTAGACAGGTGTGCAGCGTTGTTCAGATAGGCTGGGAAGGGGGGTGTGGGGTGGGGGGAGCGTTGAAACTTTGTAAACACCAGGGTCTGGTCGTCATGGAGGGCCGTCGTTGTATAGACTGGACACACGGTCAAAGCCACTGAGAGGCCCTCCGAGTTATGAGCGTGGGTGGAATGGAGGGAGGAACAAATACACCATCCGTCGGAATGGCTACCAGTAGGAGTTAGTGCAAGAGTTAGCCCCAGAACCTACTCCCCGAATGTCAGTTATCACCACACATATTAAGTCCCATAATGTCTGTTATAATAAAAATCCCCAAATGACAGTTTTAATAACCATACACAAAATTCCCATGTCATTTATAATCACAGTGGCGTAGCTAGGGGTGGTGGAGAGGGTCATTCGAAAGTCCCCCGGGAACCCATTTAAGAGGGTCCCTTAAATTAGTATCCGAATGTTTTTTCCATTAAATGTTACGCCCCCACCCTGTATGTGGGGCCCCGAGATAGGTTAAGCCCCCGGGCCCCCAAACCCCTATAAATTCCTAGCTACGCCGCTGTCTCGTCCCCACACCTACATGTCTCAAAATATTTCCATGAACCCAATTATTTCTGGTCTAGCCTATAAATAAATAGCAGCCGTAGTATAGCTATTCACATGCACGCGGCTTGACTAAAGGATTGAAGATTGTTTATGGAGCGTTGGTTCTCCCATCAGAAACGCTAACTCCGTCATTAATGTACCCTAACTCTACCATGTGGGGCCGAACTATAACTGATGCACCCTTATACCGCCTATATAACAAGTCTGCCATGGTTCTAGAAACCAGTGAACTCTGCATCACTTGCCCCATAGGACAGCATGGTCTCAAAAAGGGAACTTTACTTTTTTACTAAGGATGCACGAGGTTCAAAATTTTGAAATCCGGCCGGAGCCGAGCTGACCGGATTTGTGAAGTAAAATCCTGCCGGGGCCGAAGACGGATTTGTAATAATGGCCGGATTCCGAATTTTCCGGGGCCGGGGCCGAATTCCGGTACACCCCTACTTTTTACTTCCAGCATTTTGGGCCTTGACTATTCGTGACGTAATCCAACTCTATCATTATTATGTGGGACCCGGTGGTCCAGTGGTAACAATGGTCACGAGTTCGAATCCACGCGAAGGCGAGGATTTGTTCCCGGGGCCTGAGGAGTCCCCGAGTCACCCAGCTCTGAATGGGTACCTAACTAGACAATAGTTAGGCGGCTGGGTAATGCGTGGAACCCTTATAACCGTCGCCCGTGACCGCTGCATCACTTCCCAACAGATAATCTCTCATGGTCTGTGGACCCAATTATCTTCTGCATAGAAGGAGCGTCTGTATATCTAAGATAAGATAAGGAGCGTCTGTATATCTAAGATAAGATAGAAGGAGCGTCTGTATATCTAAGATAAGATAAGGAGCGTCTGTATATCTAAGATAAGATAAGGAGAGTCTGTATATCTAAGATAAGATAAGGAGCGTCTGTATATCTAAGATAAGATAAGGAGCGTCTGTATATCTAAGATAAGATAAGGAGCGTCTGTATATCTAAGATAAGATAGAAGGAGCGTCTGTATATCTAAGATAAGATAAGGAGCGTCTGTATATCTAAGATAAGATAGAAGGAGCGTCAGTATATCTAAGATAAGATAGAAGGAGCGTCTGTATATCTAAGATAAGTCTCAAACAAAACAAAGAAAAATACGATGAGGCTTCTTTTAGTTTTCAGCCCAAACTGATTTGATTTTCAAGATAACAGAACATTCCAGTTATAGTTCGAAACGGTCACTTTCGGTCCACCCTTGCCCATCCGATCTCGTGCCATTCCTAAACACCCCTCTAAGCTACTGGCTAGTGCACCGAAACAACGTCCTATCATCAATGTTTATGTCAGCGGCATGTTTCTGAGTCACTCAAAGACTGCAGCATCAAAACTCAGCAATGTTATGTGTCCTTAGAAGCATTCATGGCTAACAGGGCAGATAATAATTGGCGGTGACATTTCTGTCAGCTGGGATGTCGTCTGGTGAGATACGGGCACAAAGAAAGTTTGTAACCCCCCCCCCCAAACAACAACAACCCCCTCCCACAACCAGACCCCTTCATGGGACAAACGGCGGAAGCGGATTTGTACTAGAAATCAGGTGCCAGGCCGGAAGTGGGGGGACATTAATGATGAGCAATGGCCACTTTATAGCAATGTCAAGGCCGTTATTCACATCTCGACTCCCACGCACGTTGATTTTTTTGTTTCTTTAAATCTAGAATCAAGGTCTGGTTAAGTTCTGTGTGTACAATTATTAGGCTAAATTCTATGTTCATGATTTTTAGGCTAACCTTTTTTAGAAATAAAAGACAAAGATAACTTAATACAACCCTCAGATAAGCATAAAAACACATTTCTTATTCCGTAAGCAAGAACAAACACATACAAATATAAGTTGTCTTTCTTCCCGTCCGAAATTCGGGTGTGAAATGGGTTGCCTGAAGAAACCAGGAACCAACACTTTATCATCATTTAAAACTCTAATAAGAATGCAGGACTACACAAAAACCATAGATAAGCGCATGACGCAATAATCTTCTGGATAGAATGAGCGTCTGTAACAGATAAGAGATAAGCTATACACTTTTGGCTAAGTCCTATTGCATAATGTGTTAGCCTGAATTATATACGCAATTCTAGGTATTGTAAGCAACGGCGTAGCGTACGTAGGTTTCCGCTCCACGGGACATATGCGCAGTGGTATCACAAGCCAGTACCAATCGTAGCAGTTATTTCAGTCTTAAGTACCCAAAAAGCTAGATTGGTCTATCTTAGTAAATCTTAGCGTGTTCGTTTTTTTTATTTATTAATTTCTATAGTACCCCCATCTAATGAAGGTGTACGTCGCATATCCTATATACAGCCTCTTAAATGCATTGCCTGTAATAGCAATTAGAGCATTTCGGAAGTCTGGAACTGATTCCTTCAATGTTTGTTTGTTTGTTATTTTTTAATATTGCTTGGAGATATTAATTCATGATTGGATAATTTTGGATTTAGCTCCAGCCCATTATTACAAATATATCCACTAAATGAGAAAAGCGTTGATTGATTCGTTGTGTTTGTAAACCATTAACGGCATTCACAGCTTTGGACGGACATAAGCCGTCGAAGTACGCAGCATGTTACCCGATAGTTCTCATAAAATAAGAATATGGCGCCAGTCTTCTCGTCTCTCCTACTGGTGCCAAAATCCATGTCCGATCCGACGAAGTTAATGTTCATATGTTGCACACTTCGATCCGACGAAGTTAATGTTCATATGTTGCACACTTCGATCTGAAGAAGTTAATGTTCATATGTTGCACAGTTTTACAGACTCGCTGCACTAATAGCATTCGTCAGTTTTCATCTGTAGGTTAGGGCCGTTAACGAATGTCGTTTAAGTCACTTTAAGCTGTTGAGATTTCATCTGCTACAGAAACGTTCGCTTCTACAACAGCAGCATCGACTGGGGAGGGGTCTGGGGTGGTTTACAAGCACATCCGGTTCACGTTCTCGCACAACTTCAGCACGGGATCTCGCCTTTCTACAGGGGATTAAAATAATTTCGCAATCTTTTTCCGTCAACAATATTTAAAATATTTGAAATTCTTCAAGTCTACAATTCATAATATTGGTCATTTGTTTTTGTTCCACTTCTTAAAAGATCAATTATGCGGTTCATTTTTTCCCATGCCCAATATAGGGTGCAATGCATTCAATAATAAGAGACCAATGGGCCAATGGGAACCTTACATCTTTGCGTCACGTGTTGTCCTTGGCCAATGAAGAGTAGGAAGCAGTAGGACGGGGATTAATGGGGACGGAGACCGAGAGGGCACAGAAGATTTTTTAATTAAACAAATCGTAAAAACATTTTTTTTTAAAACTTTAAATGTTTTATAGATGAGAAATAACTAAAAGTATTGATTGTATTCAATATAATACGCACCGCGCGACATACCCCTGTGACATCTAAGGCTGGAAGAACCGCCAATGACCCAAAGAGGTCAAATAAAGCAGACGGCTACACATGCTATATAGAGATACATTGAGATAAACTAAATATTAATTAATTTAATAACGGTACACTCGATTAATCTGAAATTTTGATATCATGCATTTTTAGGTGACACGTGACAAGTCTATGTGCAAAATTTCAGCTCGATTTTTTGCTTTTGCCGCGGGAGAGACCAAGACAGACAGAAGACGAGATTGTGAAATTAATATAAGGGTTGTTTTTTTTTTTTTTAAATGTTAGACAGTTTTTATTTACAAAAGTGAACAATCGCCAATAATGTCACTTGAAAGCAAATCTCATGAATGTACGCTCGGCTGACGTACCGATGGTCACGGGTTCAAATCTCCGAGAAGGCAAGTAATTGTTCCCGGGACCAAAGACATCCCTGAGTCCACCAAGCTGCGAATGGGTATCTAACATTAGTTAAAGAAAAAAAGGAGACTGGTTTTTGCTCGGAACCCTCCCCCAAAGCCATGGCCTGTGAACGTTGCATCACTTGCCAACAGACCGCCATGGTCTGTGGAAGCAATAGTCTGTAGAAGGAGCGTCTGTATAGATAAGAGAAGAAGAGACAATATATCGCTTGAAAAGACCAGCCATATTTAATGTGTTGAAAACGTTTACAAGTGTGAGATCTGACCAATGGGAATTGTGAGGAGAACTGACCAATTGAAAGTGTCAGGAGAATAGACCAATTGAAATGTAAGTAGCGTTGACCAATGGGAAGTGTGAGGAGAACTGACCAATGGGAAGTGTGAGGAGAACTGACCAATTGAAAGTGTGAGGAGAACTGACCAATTGAAAGTGTGAGGAGAACTGACCAATTGAAAGTGTGAGGAGAACTGACCAATTGAAATGTAAGTAGCGTTGACCAATGGGAAGTGTGAGGAGAACTGACCAATTGAAAGTGTCAGGAGAATAGACCAATTGAAATGTAAGTAGCATTGACCAATGGGAAGTGTGAGGAGAACTGACCAATTGAAAGTGTGAGGAGAACTGACCAATTGAAAGTGTGAGGAGAACTGACCAATTGAAAGTGTCAGGAGAATAGACCAATTGAAATGTAAGTAGCGTTGACCAATGGGAAGGGAAGTAAATCTGTTTCTAAAAGCCAAGACAAACGATTAGGATCTACTAAAAATTCCAAAAATCTAATTTAAAACTGCCTTGATAATGTCAGTAATCATCGAGCGATATTTGCTTAGATTATTTCAAGTATATTGTTAAATACCGCAACTCGTCACACTGCCGCATTGCTGCGTCACCAGGGAAGGGAAATAACGGTCGAGACATAACGGGTTGATTGTCCCACATATCCAGGAAATTTAGGGAGGGGGGACGACTCAGGTTTTACCTCCAATTATATCTCATATCTAATGACACGCCTTATGATTCCAGATACTGTCAGTGAAAAGGTTCAATACTTCTATGCAACCATACTCAATAGTTATGTATAATTATATTTAAAACTTATGTGTTATTATATTCTACACTTGTGTATAATTATAATCAGAGGCGTCACTAGGGTTGGTGTCACCCGGGGCGGTAGCTCATGGTGTCACCCGGGGCGGTAGCTTTTGGTGTCACCCCCTCACGATTTAACCCATAGAACTCCTCCGAGTTTTCCAGTTCCAAATAACGGGAATATATAGAATTTTACAGGCTGGTGTCACCCGGGGCGGCCCGCCCCCACCGCACCCCCTAGCGACGCCACTGATTATAATAAATCGTTGTATATAATAAATTCCCAATTGCTATATTGTTTGGTATCGTTATATCAGAATCTCAGTACAGCACCAATAGAGAATGGGGTTAAAAATATAGGAAACAACGGCCGTTTGGGTTATTGAGTACTACGTTCCGTTTGGGTTATTGAGCACTTGGTTTCGTTTGGGTTATTGAGTACTTGGTTTCGTTTGGGTTATTGAGTACTTGGTTCTGTTTGGGTTATTGAGTACTTTGTTCTGTTTGGGTTATTGAGTACTTTGTTCTGTTTGGGTTATTGAGCACTTGGTTCTGTTTGGGTTATTGAGTACTTGGTTTTGTTTGGGTTATTGAGTACTTGGTTCTGTTTGGGTTATTGAGTACTTGGTTTTGTTTGGGTTATTGAGTACTTTGTTCTGTTTGGGTTATTGAGTACTTGGTTATCACTTGTAACAACAATACGGAGATTTTCTCTCTTCAGTTGTCTCTGGAGTTAAATGTGATTGTAGATCATAGGCTCAAACTAAAAGTGGGACAGTCACGTGATTTCACAGCTTGCAGTTTAGCTAAATCAATAGATTATAAGAACAGTGATGGAGGCTTAATAAGTACGATTATGATATATGTGATACTTTATATGTAAGGTAATGATATCTGTGATAATTGATATGTAAGGTTATGATATCTGTGATACTTTATATGTAAGATTATAATATATGTGATACTTTATCAGTGATAATTTAAATTTAATATAATGATATACTTGATAAAAAAGAAACCGGAAGTAGCGACGTTGTATTTGCAATCTACGGTGGCAGAAACTCAGTCGCCCATTTACAAAACAATTCATACTTTAGAACCGACCGAAGTGTGACCTTCTGTCTGAGAAAAGTGACGTCACAAGTTCAAAGCCGCAAGTCTCCGGACGTGGTACAAATATTGCTCATAACTATTTTTAGCTCGTTAGATTTGAGCGGTGGGACCGGCTGCAACTTAAATTCCTGACTCTAGAGCAGACGGACACGAGTAACCGGTAATCTCACTAGGACCTTCACGATCGGTAGCATCCTACGGAAAGTAACAGGTCATTTATTTCATCAGAGTTACAGGTCATTTATTACAGCAGGGTAACGGGTCATTTACCTCATCACAGTAACAGGTCATTTATTTCATCTGAGTTACAGGTCATTTATTACAGCAGGGTAACGGGTCATTTATTTTATCACAGTAACAGGTCATTTATTTATCAGAGTAATAGGTCATTTGTTTCATCGGAGTAACAGGTCATTTATTTATCAGAGTAACAGGTCATTTATTTCACCAGAGTAACGGGTCATTTATTTCATCAGAGTAAATGGTCATTAATCACAGTAATAATAATAAGTCATTTATGTTTCCAGAGTAACGGGTCATTTATTCGTCAGAGTAACGGGTCATTTATTTCATCAGAGTAACAGGTCATTTATTTCATCAGAGTAACAGGTCATTTATTTCATCAGAGTAACAGGTCATTTATTTCATCAGAGTAACAGATCATTTATTTCATCAGATTAACAGATCATTTATTTCATCAGTGTAACTAGTCATTTATTTCATCAGATTAACAGATCATTTATTTCATCAGTGTAACTAGTCATTTATTTCATCAGTGTAACTAGTCATTTATTTCCATAGAGTGACGGGAGATCGACCACTGACAAAGTAAAAATACGTTTATCTAAACATAATAATAGATTAAAATCCCGATTCCGTTACTTAGCCGCGTTTCATTAAGCTGAAGTCCAAGTGCCCTATAACGTTGGTCCTAAGGCCTTATAACATTGGTCCTAAGGCCCTATAGGGTTGGGCCTAAGGCCCTATAGGGATGGCCAAAAGGCACTACAACCTGAACAAATCTGATCAATTTAGATTAAGTTGAAACAACCATTAACCTCTTTAACCAGCCAATGATGGCTCACACAACCATTAACCTCTTTAACCAGCCAATGATGGCTCACACAACCATTAACCTCTTTACCAGCCAATGATGGCTCACACAACCATTAACCTCTTTAACCAGCCAATGATGGCTCACACAACCATTAACCTCTTTAACCAGCCAATGATGGCTCACACAACCATTAACCTCTTTAACCAGCCAATGATGGCTCACAGAAAAAGGGCACAGCGTTCTTTAAAAACATATTTGGACATAATCCACTTCAAGTACAAGAGAACAAAACGATCTCTGGCCTTGACATGAGCAGATTAACCACAAAAACACAACAGGCGAAACTTATGTCCGGGCTGTAACAACTTTAACAATTAAAAACCTCAGATGCAAATCTCAGTGTCTCGGGCGGCAGGTATAAGATAAATTGGGCTGCCACCAGCATGTACGGCAATTTGAGTTGACACACCGTCGGCTGTAGGATATATACAGTTGGGGGACAATGTATACAGTTGGGGGACAATGAATACAGTTAGGGAACAATGTGTACAGTTGGGGGACAATGTGTACAGTTGGGGGACAATGTGTACAGTTAGGGAACAATGTATACAGTTGGGGAACAATGTGTACAGTTGGGGGACAATGTGTACAGTTGGGAAACAATATATACAGTTAAGGGACAATGTATACAGTTGGGGGACAATGTATACAGTTGGGGGACAATGTGTACAGTTGGGGGACAATGTGTACAGTTGGGGGACAATTTATACAGTTAGGGAACAATGTATACAGTTGGGGGACAATGTGTACAGTTGGGGGACAATGTGTACAGTTGGGGAACAATTTATACAGTTAGGGGACAATGTATACAGTTAGGGGACAATATATACAGTTGGGAAAAAATATATACAGTTAAGGGACAATGTATACAGTTGGGGGACAATATATACAGTTGGGGACAATATATACAGTTGGGGGACAATATATACAGTTGGGGGACAATGTATACAGTTGGGGGACAATATATACAGTTAGGGGACAATAAATACAGTTGGGGGACAATATATACAGTTAGGGGACAATGTATACAGTTGGGGGACAATATATACAGTTGGGGACAATATATACAGTTGGGGGACAATATATACAGTTGGGGGACAATATATACAGTTGGGGGACAATATATACAGTTGGGGGACAATGTATACAGTTGGGGGACAATATATACAGTTAAGGGACAATGTATACAGTTGGGGGACAATGTATACAGCTAGGAAACGATATATACTTTTGGGGAATTATATATACAGTTGGGGAATAATTGATAGCTGGACATTATATACACCGACTGGTGTAGTAGCTGGACATTATATACACCGACTGGTGTAGTAGCTGGACATTATATACACCGACTGGTGTAGTAGCTGGACATTATATACACTGACTGGTGTAGTAGCTAGACATTATATACACAGACTGGTGTAGTAGCTGGACATTATATACACCAACTGGTGTAGTAGCTGGACATTATATACACCGACTGGTGTAGTAGCTGGACATTATATACACCGACTGGTGTAGAAAGCGCTAAACGTTGAAATCAAAATTTCAAGCATCTGGATGATGACCAATAGAGGTCAGTGTGACATAAAAACTAATCTCAGATTATGAACAAAATCATCTTCAGCTGAGCCTCGCTTGCCCTCAATGTTTTTTTTTCTTGTTCTTGACTCACTTTTCTTTTCTCCCCTTTAATTTAATTGTTACGTTTTTTCTTAATGATCTTCTTTTTTCAAAAAATAACAATAATTGAATAAAGATGTTCAGAATATGGTTCTTAGTAATGGATGAAGGCATCAGAGGCAGACAATGAAATAATCATTAGGAAATGATGATTACTTTAGACTTTAGATGAGATTCTGTTAAAAAAAGAACACCGGAGATGACTTTCACGGGGACTTTATCTCTTTAGAAATCTAAATACTATATTCATACATGCTTCATAACAACTGCTTTTTACAGCCCCAACTTCCATTTTTTAAATGAGATAAAATCGCAATCAGGCAAATTATGTTTTAGTATACATAGACATATTTAGCTACTCAGCTACTCACCAGTGGCAGCCGCATCGGTCTAGATCCAAACAAAGACTGTTTGACCTTTGACATCGTGTAGCTATTTCCAAATCCACTGGTCTCGCCAAAAAAATCCAAGTTTTCGTAGCAGTAGTCTGGGTGATACGCAGTTTCCAGTTCCATAGTCCTGTAAACATAGTGAGATACCGTTAAAACATAATGAAACACCTTTAAAACATAGTGAGACACCATTAAAACAGTGAAACACCGTTAAAACAAAGACACCATTAAAGCATAGTTAAACAACATTAAAACATAGTGAGACACCGTTAAAACGTAGTGAAACACCATTAAAACATAGTGAGACACCGTCAAAACATAATGAGACACCGTTAAAACATAATGAGACACCGTTAAAACATATTGAGACACCATTAAAATTTAAAATTAAAACATAGGGAAACAACATTAAAACATAGTGAAATAACATTAAAACATAGTGAAACACCATTAAAACGTAGTGAAACACCATTTAAACATAGTGAGACACCGTTAAACACAGCGCGACTCGGTTAAACATAGTGAATCGCGGTTAAAATATAATAAGACACGGTTAAACGTAGTGAGGCAACGTTAAAACACTGTGAGACTTCAGTGTTTAATCTGTAAATCACTAGGTTTACATAGTGAAATGGGCCTAATAGAAAACCATGCCAAGGGCCTTCACAATAATTCAATAAAGAAAATATAAAGCTGAATGTTACTGATGGATCTCCCTACAAATAATTGTAACGATAATGAAGACTTTAGCTTCAAGTCCTTCATTAGACTATACGAATAACAAATTCTGTAAAATGTGTGTCGAATGGAAAACTAAATTAAAAATTAGAATTACAATAAAATCCCGAGAATGAAGTGGAAAGTACCCCACTAGCAAAGATGAGCATTACTCCACTAGCAAGTGGACACAATTACTCCACTAGCAAGTGGTGGACACAATTACTCCCCTAGCAAGTGGACACAATTACTCCACTAGCAAGTGGACACAATTACTCCACTAGCAAGTGGACACAATTACTCCACTAGCAAGTGGACACGATTACTCCACTAGCAAGTGGTGGACACAATTACTCCCCTAGCAAGTGGACACAATTACTCCACTAGCAAGTGGACACAATTACTCCACTAGCAAGTGGACACAATTACTCCACTAGCAAGCCTGGGTTGCCACAGTCGCCACGGACCTGACGGACAAGCTGGTCAATAGGTGCATGCACCAAGCACATCTGTTATCTGACTTACAGACTAAAGTGTCCTTGACCTTGACATCAAATTTGCCACTTTATGAAAAATTTAAAAGACTTCAGCAGGCCCTATATGATATCTTAATATACAGTGGGCTAAAGACTAATTATTGATTTTAATTGTAGTTTTCTAGGCAAAGGGTGAAGGCGAAAGGAAGCGATTTCTTCAAATGTTCAACGAATTCAAACTATATTATTATTATGAATAGGGCATAAAGTTAAAGACAGGGTTCATGGGTTATCCATAATCAAGTGTTATTATTTTAACTTCAACGCTGTATTGGTAGGCCAAAGTATTTATCAGATAATTTTTCAGCTAGACATAGAAGTTGATCCCAGAAAGTCAGATGGCACGAACTTTAATAATAATAATAAATTGATATTTTATTATATAGTATATAAAAATAGCGCTGTATCCCAGCAAGGAGCCGGGCTCACAGCGCTTTACTCTTAAATATTCATTCGATTCATATCATACTAACCACATAAATGACAATACTAGTACGTTTAACATTAGCTACGTTAATCATTAAAAAGAAATGTTGTTTCATTAATTTTGAAAATAATTTTTTAAAAGATGCGCCTTGAGTGCAGTCTTGAAGAACTTAGTCCTTAGTCCTTAGTCTAGTTGAGAGCAACATGAAAGAAATACATAAAAGTAAGCTAAATAACGTTACTTATTTTTCAACCAATCAAAGAACGGCTTTTTCATTTAAATATTTTCAATCAGTGCCCATCCTTAGATTAATTAATTATTACTGAATTACTGAGAGTGGTTAGTGAAGACTGGTCATGGTGTTCAGTGTTCATGTCCAACGAATGATGATTGGTTGATTTGATGACTTATTCACCTCTAGGCTCTAAGTCTAAGTCTTTGCTCTTGACTGCTAACTACCATATCAAGTATATAATATATATTTATACATGACGTCATTGCATTTTTTTTCTCAGCTGTAGGTTGAAACCAATGACCAATGTGTTTCTCACTTTAAAAAAAAATAATAAAAAAATGCATGCCCATGTGCCTAATGTTTAATCTGGATACACATTAATAGTAATAGTAATATAGTTATTTTTATATAATATGGGCACGGGTTTCGTGTTTGTTACTATTAGGTATTAGTGAGTCTAAACTCTAAATGTTGCTTCAAATAGTTTTTAAGTTTTCTGTGTTACCACTTACCACACGATTTTAACAGCTGACTTTTTATTATTATTTTAAAATGAAGGTAATCAATTTGACTACAAAGATTAATAATAGTACAAGTAGGTAAATCCGTTGTGTAACCGTTTTCCTTGAAGCAATGTTGTTGTCAAATCCAAACAGAAATAGGAGATGCACAAAACACACACACACACACTCACAAACGAATGGTTTATCGGTCCTGGAACGTTTAAATCCCAACTAGGTCAAGACAGAAAGTTGAATGGGGGAAAAAAACGACCAACGTTCTAACCGCAGGGGCAGACAAACGCTGAGAGTTCCGTTGATGGACGTAGTTAGCAGACGACTAACTCACTGCGTGAGAAAAAGGGGGCGCCTATTATTTTCTACACCATGGTGGAGACTACAATAGTGGCATCCTTTCCTTTCTTTCTCTCTCTCTCTCTCTTAACATTTCAAGATAGGAGAGAAAATCAATACCAACCGTTCTTAAATCGGTTTATCTTATTTTATAACGGGTTTAGCATGCAGTTAAAAGACTTCATAATGGAGGCCAACGTCTGCAAGGTGGATGATGCCTAGAACTAGAAGAAGGTGAAAGTGACCACTCAGGCACTCAATGATTAATGCATCGACCAACGTATCACAGAAGCCTACAGTTACCTACATGCTACATACATGAGATGAATGAAAACTTACCCGAGCATAGCGGGTCTTGAAGCAGCAGAGATTCCCAGCTCCCACAAGTATATTGCGAGCCTATGTTTATGCTATCACAGTCACGTGACTGATTTTAATTGTTCAGTTACGAGGCCAATTCTATCATCTTTTGATTTAAATTTCATAAAGAAACAAAAAGGAATCTGCAAACACACACACACACACACACACAGTCAATACTGCCAATAGTAAAGATAAACTGTATTGTAAAATTTAATTTATTTTATTTAATTTTTTTAAAAATATATATATATATTTTTAAAAAGCCC
>MUZC01000222.1:0-14510 GCA_002072015.1 Radix auricularia
TGTATTGCGGATGTATAGATTGTGTCTCTCAGTTGCGTCCATTTCGAGTCAATGGTGACGCATGGGGAAATCTTTGAGAGACTTTCCTTCACCTTGTCTTCAAACTCCACACTCTTCATAAATACACCTTCCAAAAATTACATAATTGGCGTACTCCAACCATCTATCTACTCTACGGCGAGCATTTCCATGTTCTTTGTCACGTGTCATACAATGCTCTCTTGCAAGCTTCCTTCCATATCCCATTTCATGTGTCCTATTATGTACTCTTTTCATGTGTCCTGCCATATTCCATTAAATGTGTCCGGACATGTTCCTTGTAATGTGTTCTACCATATCCCCTTTTGTGTCCTATCATATATCCTCCATGCTTTCATTCATTTTTCCTACCATTTTCCCTTTAATGTGTCATACCATGTTCCATTTCACGCGTCCTCCTATGTTACCTTTCACGTGTTCTCCCATGTTCCCTTTCATGTGAACTACCATGTTCCCTTTCATGTGTCCTCCCATGT
Source organism: Radix auricularia (assembly GCA_002072015.1). Classification (NCBI taxonomy): domain Eukaryota; kingdom Metazoa; phylum Mollusca; class Gastropoda; family Lymnaeidae; genus Radix; species Radix auricularia. The sequence continues at coordinate 516 of MUZC01000222.1, forward strand.
TCCCTTTCAGGTGACCCACTATGTTCCCTTTCATGTGTCCTACCATGCTCCCTGTAACGTGTCCTACCATGTTCCATTTCATGTGTCATACCGTGTTCCCTTTCATTTGCCCAACCATGTTCCCTTTAACGTGTCCTAAAATGTACCTTTCATGTGCCCTACCATGTTCCCTTTAACATGTCCTACCATGTTTCCCTACATGTGAATACCATGTTCCCTTTCACGTGTCCTCCTATGTTCCCTTACACGTGTCCTAACATGTTCCCTTACACGTGTCTTCCCCATGTTCCCTTTCATATGACATACCATGTTCCCTTTCACGTGTCCTACCATGTTCCTTTTCACCTGTCCTACCATGTTCCCTTTCATGTGTCCTACCATGTCCCCTTTCACGTGTCCTACCATGTTCCCTTTCACGCGTCTTACCATGTTCTCTTGCATGTCTCCTAACTAACATCCTACCCCATGCCCAACAACAAGCGCCCCACCACCTACCCCCATGTGACCCCCCACCCAGCCCGTGCCCTGCAGTGCCAGTCAACCTATTCATGTCAGAGCGGCTAATGTACCCCAAGCCGCCAGTCTAGTCACTCACCATGTGACAGTAACGCGATTCTTTGGCTCCAAGAAGTATTAGATTACCCCCTTTTGTTACAGCTCTCATTTGCCGCGAGAGGGCGCTCCAACCAAATAAATAGACGAAGGTTGGCACCACCGACGGCACGCGTGCCACAAATGGCACACCACATATGATTTAAAAATGTGAAGAAGTAAAGACTAAAACAAATAGCTATTACTTATCCAGCATGCGAGATAGAATCAATAACAATGAATTTAAAATTGTCTGATATTTTGGACTGACTTGATTTCATAAAATATTTTAATTTAGTTGTACCTCGAGATACGAAGGCTTCAAGGTACGAAAAATCCAAGATACGACCACTCGAATAATAATTTATTTCGAGATACGAAAAAGTCCTAGATACGAAAAATGCATATCACAAATCGGAAGATTTCATTGAAAAGAAACACCCCGAAAAGGTTTAAACAGTTCGTGTTGTTGCGCAGTTCAGTGAAATTTGCTTACTCATTTTCAAAACATTATAAAAGAGCAGTGAAAAACAAGCTTTCTTGGAACAATATTTTGCTAATGGACCATTAGTAAGCAAACTTGTTGGGGGAAGGGATGCGAAGAAAATGAAAGGTGAAACAGAAAATTTGAAAGTGCACAACAAAAAATTTCAAAAAACAAGTAGATCCAACAAAAACTCGTCGAATGAGTATTTAAACGCTATTGCCAAAAAAGCATTTCCAATTTTTTTAATTCAGGGGAAATCATTCAAGATTACATTAAAAGTAATTTTGAAACTAAATAAAATAAGTCGTCATATTCCCTCACGCTACATCACACCAAGAATGTGTCAGGCTGTTGCGCGGTGCGCATTATATTACATTATCATTCAAAAAGCGGGAAAATCCCATTAAATATCATTCTAAATAGTATTAAAAGTCATCTAAAATCAATAATTTTGAAACTAAACATATTACAATCTAGAAATTGCTGCTAAAATTACGGCAGTCGAGCTAAATAAGAGTGTTCAAAAATTCTTTCTCCAACATTGTTCTAAATATTAGTAGCTATTGTTTGGCGTTTGTTTCAAGCCGATAGATGTTAGGGTTGGCGAAGAATTGACAAAATGCTGATATTTTGGGGGTTTCAAAATGGATGTTCTGGAAATTCAATAAATCTTTTCTGCATCTTTTTGGCCGTTGCACATCATTGGGACCTCCTTAGCATATTTGCAAAAGACCCGAACCCCTTAGCCGGCATGGTTGAGGATGAGTTGCATGTGCAAGCTCACATATGCACAGACATTTCAAATGTATAGATGCAATTCTCAAGGGAAATTGCTTAAAAAATACCCAGATGATGTTCCTAACAATTGCATTGGTATAATTGTACCGTTTTAATTAACCCGTTGCAAAGGCCTATCTCATTACTGTATTATTTCAATCCCACCATCTGCTTTCGCTTCTTTCCTACTTGCAGTCAAACTTTTATATGCAAGAATGTTCAACAACTTTCCAAGTATGGTATGGGTATTTATAAATGCAACCAGAATTGTTGCTGTCGGATAAGCTACATTTCGGTCATTTTGTATACATAATTCAAGGTTTTTGGCCAATACGAACTGGGAAACGGCTCCAGGCATGAGTTGGAGGCCAGAGGGGCCACATGTATCCAGTTGTCAGGGGCCCAAACATTTCTAGCGGTGGCCGTGCCTCAGGACTGGCTTAAGAGAATTGGAGATCCTAGGCGAAGTAAACATGGTGGCCTTAATGTAAAAGAAAAATAAATCAATCAATATGGAAAGATTCTTGTGCGAGGCCCCCACTTATGGTGAGACTAATGGGAGGCCCCAGGCGGCTGCCTAGTTTGGCTATGCCTAAAGCCGGTCTTGCTACACTGGGACTCACCTTTACCCATTTAAGCTATCCAGTCCATCTCTAGACCAATCACACATGTGAAGGAAAGTCTTTAATCATTATACATGCTACTGGCCAAACGTGTAATATAACTGATTAAATACCTCCCTCTGCTCCTCAGTACATCCACGTTCAAATATATCAATTGTCTCCAGTCCGCCTACTTATAATAATAATAATAATAATAAAATGATGATTTATATAGCGCTGTATCCCAGCAAGGAGCCAGGCTCACAGCACTTTACATGGAAACAAAAATACATATATAAATAAAAAAAACATTCATAGCATATTAACTACATAAATAACAATACGGTATACTCAATACATCAGCTACGCTAATCAATTACAGAAATGTGGTTTTATTATTTTTGAAAATAAATTTTAAAAAGATGTGTCTTAAGTGCAGTCTTAAATGACTAACCTTGCAGCATCAGACAATGCACATATAAAACCCACCAAATCCAGTCCGTTACCACGTCAACATCGCATGACACTCAGTCGTAAATAACCCATAATAACGTTCTCGTCTATTAAAAACTCCCATATGACACAAAAAAATCAACATCCAATGCCATGTTTACTATTTACCAACATTTTGTGATATGTTTGGTCGTGACCAACATTTTGTGATATGTTTGGTCGTGACCAACATTTTGTGATATGTTTGGTCGTAACCAACATTTTGTGATATGTTTGGTCGTGACCAACATTTTGTGATATGTTTGGTCGTAACCATGTTCCAGGCAATCGATCTCGACCTAGAGATCAAAATTCATATTTTGGAAACATTATTTCTACTGTGAAATGACTCATTTTAAAACATCGTTTAATTATACATTGATAAAAAATAATGTTTAAAACCATTTAACTGTGAAACCAATAAGACTAATAAAATATGCTTTTAATTTTTTAACCACGCAAACGTCTACTTGAAATGTAGAAATTTTGACACGGAAATAAATGTATCAAATCTGGAGCTAGATTTTCAAACCTAACAATTTTAAAAAAGGTTCTCGAATCGTGTATTTAAACGTATTCGACCATCCTTAATAAACAAGAGCAAATGAAATTATATACACTCTAAAAAAAAACAGGTCATAAAAAATTATTTTAAAAAAATAAATTAATAACCTCTCACTTCTCATATACGAGTTATTAAGCCAGCACGTTTATTTATCTCCTTTGAAAAATCCAAATTGGCAACACATCGTAAGTAACACTCAATGACCGGGGACAGAGAGAGGGAAAGAAAGAGAAAAAACAGGGGGGGGAGTGAGAGATAGAGAGAACGAGAGATAGAGAGAACAAGAGAAAGAGAGACCGAGAGATAGAGAAAACGAGAGATAGAGAGAACGAGAGATAGAGAGAACGAGAGAAAGAGAGAACAGAGATAGAGAAAACGAGAGATAGAGAGAACGAGAGTTAGAGAAAACGAGAGATAGAGAGAACGAGAGATAGAGAAAACGAGAGATAGAGAGAACGAGAGATAGAGAGAACGAGAGATAGAGAGAACGAGAAATAGAACGAGAGAAAGAGAGAGTGTCATACAGAGAGATTGAGACGACTCCACCGGCTATGACATGACGTACCCACACCAACCAATTATAAACCTACATTAATACCTTCGTAGAGATTAACTCTCCGTTTGTCTTCAATCCTCTAACAGAAAAGTCGAGGTAAGCAAAAATAAAAGCCAGAAAACAAAAGGAGCGAGAAACCCCCTCCCCCACGATCTTATGGTCCAGTCCAAACCATGTCCACACACAACCCCCCCCCCCTTCCAGCTTTGATGTGGTCTCTGGTGTAATTTGAACTTAATTAAAATCTTATGTACGACGGTGGTTGTTGAGAAACAGACATAAAACTAAAGGAATCGATATCCAATTTATACGTCTTGACGTCACAAAGACACGTGACTTAATAACTGCGATATTTTCCAAAGAGCCAATGTCATAAGCAATGTTCTCTTTAAGCTGTGCGGCTGCTAGGTCGCGCAGATATCTAATCGACGCCGCGCAGCAGTTTAGAATTACCACGCAGCAATTTTTAATAAGTATAATAAATGTGTGTTTGTGGGGAGCAAACTTTGGAGAAAAAAAAGGATTTTTTGCAATTTTGCATACGAGATTTTATTTTTATTTTACACACGGACCAGAGAACGCTTGAGACAACATTGGTCATAAATGGCGTCATAACAGTGGACATATCGGACCACACCCATGCACATCCCCACCCCCCGCCCCCACACACACTTTATATTGAACTCTTCCAAAAAATGTCGTTCCAAATGCTATTCATGTTGCTAATAAAAATCCTTTTTAATTAAAAAAAAAGAGCGGGTGGGGGGGTAGGGGGTGGATCATATAGGATTGGAGTGCGATTACTCTATTAATAAAGCTCTAAACCTATAGTTTTGAGCCCCACAATATGTTTGTGTATCTTGTATTTTTGTTTAGGTTGTAGGGGAGCAAAGCGCATTGAGTTTGAATGGTTGTAAGGATGTATACAAAGCGCAATATTTATTACAACTTGGTCTTAAAACAGATAATAAACAAAGTTAACAGAAATTCGGGAGGCGATTTTGTCGATTTGACGTCCTCTACCAAGGTGTGGTGGTTCCTCCCTCTCTGCTGTGTTTGAACTTCATCTCTCGACTGATCTTTTTAATTCGTCGGTCATCTATCTCTAAGGCGATTCCTTCGTGTCTATCGATAACGCGTTAACATGGCAGAATCTTCGATACCGTCGATCTCACTCCCACGAAAAGTTGTCATTTATCCGAATACCTTTCGACATAACCACGCCAACAGCCATTGTGGATTTAAGAGGGGGATAAACTATCCTGGCCCATTTTTTTTTTCTCTCTTTCTCTCGCTCAAATGTTTAAGATGCACCAGAAAGCGGGATCTCTTACCGTGATGTCAATGTATGTTATATCACAGGGCAAGCGGGGGGTTCTCGACCCCAGCCTTAGTGTCTGCCCTTCATGTTTTGTCGGGGATTTTCTGTTAAAAACAATCAAGCTATTTCTGGATGAGGCATGGGAGGGGGGGGGGAAGAGGAAAAAAGGACTCCATCTTAACAGAGTATTGGACGCCGAAGGGGACACTAAGGGAGAGAAGTGATAAGGGAGGCAACTGCAGATTCCGTAACTCTATTTACGAAGACAAATGGAATTCGATTTGACGGGAAACGACGCCATAATGTGTGGAGATGGTGAAGGGGAGATCAGTCGGCTGAAACAGTCCGTGTTAGGAGAAAGGGGAGGTAAGGAAGATGCGTTTACATCATGGAATAGTAGATTTATTTTTAAATTTTGAATTATAAGAGCTTCCAGTAGGCTGTTTGAAAACAAATTTTGGCTCATAAAGGAGCCTAAGGGAGCCAAAGGAAGCCCCAAGCCGGATTTTGATAATTTTTGTTTTGTTTTTTATTGTCTCAAACGAACTCAAAGGAGCCTTTCAATGAAGGAACTGAGATCATCCCGAGATTGGAGGGGACACTTGAATCTACCTTAGTTTAATAATGTGTACTTTTTGAGTTATTTGTACACCAAAACTCTGATAGTAAATAATGACATATAATGTGTCTTAGACACAAAAACAGTTGAAGTGGTCTGTCAGCAGCTATAGCTGTGGTCAGTTGAAGTGGTCTGTCAGCAGCTAGAGCTGTGGTCAGTTGAAGGGGCCTGTCATCAGCTATAGCTGTGGTCAGTTGAAGTGGCCTGTCAGCAGCTAGAGCTGTGGTGAGTTGAAGGCGCCTGTCAGCAGCTAGAGCTGTGGTCAGTTGAAGTGGTCTGTCAGCAGCTAGAGTTCTTGTTAGTTGAAGTGGTCTGTCAGCAGCTATAGCTGTGGTCAGTTGAAGGGGTCTGTCAGCAGCTAGAGCTGTGGTCAGTTGAAGGGATCTGTTAGCAGCTAGAGCTGTGATCAGTTGACTGATGCCATTATAACGAATACACGTTAGTTAAATTTTTCGAGAACATAGATACCAGTTATAGCTCTAATTATCCAGGGATACCAAGGCACGTAGAAATAACAAGAGAACATATATACCATCTAGCGCTCTAATTACCCAGGGATACCATCACGTAGAAATAACAAGAGAACATAGATACCATCTAGCGCTCTAATTACCCAGGGATACCATCACGTAGAAATAACAAGAGCGCGGCTTTTGCTGTGACCGGCATGTGAAATCTCGATTCAAGTCGATTGAAAAAAAAAACGCTTCACTGTTTCTACACATGATATACCACAAATAACATTCGTTAATACAGTAAGGCTGTGAGGCCCCACTGGCTATTTGATGCCATTGTCCTTCCATTTTATCGGCCATTCTAACATCAATTGTTGTGCCGCATATCACATATTGCTTTTCTCCATACGATCGTCACGCACCACTGCTCATTTCTGAAAGACCTCCCCTTCCCCATTTTTTATTTACCCCACCCCCCAGCATTAAGTTGATTATTTCCAGACACCAACGGCCATAAAATAAACTCCTGTCAATATACCGTTAACACTGGCTCACGGCAGGTTGAGTAAGACCTTACATTTTTTAAAGCCTCGCTTCACAGGCGTAACTTTCGGGAGCTAGGGAAGGGTTTGACCTCCCAGGGGTAAACAATTTTAAAATAACTGGGAATTTCAACGAAATGCAAAATGTTTGTGGGGCCGAGCGTACAATGCATGAATTGTGTTTATGTATTGTTGGTTTTGTATTAAAAATTGATGAAATCAGTTATAATCAAGCCATTTTTTTCAGGACATGCTCAAGTGCTCTAGCGGACTTCCGGAAGTGATGTATCACTGTAGTATACTTTGGAATTTATACAGTTGTACAAGGTTCGGGTTGTGAATACCTGTTTGTACACTGGTATAATCAACAAGGGATATTTTACTATTTCAACAATGAGCTCTAGACTGATAAAATGTTACTGTTCTTTTGTGTGAAAATGTAACAAAAATACAATTTTTAAATGCACGTTTTGGAATGTGTTGAATTTCGTAAATATTATAAAACTATTTATAAGTCATACAATGTTGATGAAATCGTTAATGTGCATAGTTCAATTGACCACACCCCGTAGTCCAACTGGTCACGGCTTTCTTCACAACGACGCCTACCATTCATTTAACTGAACATTTATAGTCTCATCGCCAACCACGCCCCGTGAACAATCTTAATGGATAGTCTCGACTCGGATCACGCCCATCTCCCAATCAATCACACCACGTTCCCCAAAACAAAAGTATTCCTTCTTTCTACTGACAAAGCCAATCTCTCCACTGACCACACCCAATCTCTATACTGACCACGCCCAATCTCTCCACTGACCATCTCTCCACTGGCCGCGCAAATGTCTATACTGACAACACCCCATCTCTCCACTGACCGCACCCAGTCGCTCAACTAACCACGCCCAATCTATGTACTGACCACGCCCCATCTTTCTACTGACCACGCCCCATCTCCCCACTGACGATCTCTCCACTGACCGCACCCAATGACTATACTGACCATACCACATTTCTCCACAGACCCCGCCCAGTGTCTATACTGACCACGCCCCGTCTCTCCATTAACCACGCCCAATCTAAGTACTGACTACGCCCAATTTCTCCACTAACCACCCCCATATCTCAACTGACCATCTCTCCACTGACCGCACCGCATCTCTTCACTGACCACGCCCGATTTTCCACCGACCACGCCCCCATTTCCTCTCTGGCAACACCTAATCGCTCCACTGACAACTCCCCACCTCTCCAACGACCACAACCCATTTCTTCCCTGAACACGCCCCTTCCCTCCACTGAGCACGCCCCATCACTAGTCCCATCTTGGCGTATCATGCCATCGATCTGGTCCTGATCACATCTAACACCTGCTTTCACAACTAGAGTGTGCTCCCTTCTCACCCTCCCGCCTCCTATTAATCAATCCAAGGATCGATACGTTATCGCTATTCCCACGGTAATCGAGTATGAATGTAAGCTCGGGGCCATGTACGAATTAAATAATGCAGCAAGACAACAGTGGTGCAATTTAACCTCAGCATACACAAACTACGCAAAGAACACAGAATACACAAACTACACAAGGACTACTTAAAACACAAACTACACAAGGACCACAGAATACTCAAACTACACAAGGACCACAGAATACACAAACTACACAAGTACCACAGAATACACAAACTACACAAGGACCACAGAATACACAAACTACACAAGGACCACAGAATACACAAACTACACAAGGACCACAGAATAACAAACTACACAAGGATTACATAATACACAAACTACACAAGGACTACAGAATACACAAACTACACAAGACCACATAATACACAAACTACACAAGGACAACATAACACACAAACAACATAAGGACCTCAGCATACACAAACTACACAAGGGCCACAGAACACACAAACTACACAAGGACCACCGAATACACAAACTACACAAGGACCACATAATACACAAACTACACAAGGACCACATGTGACTAGATCACGTGATATATTCAATGGTATAGCGACATGTATAGAGATCAAAAACAGATTTCCATACCCCATCCGCAGCCATGGTTCTGACAAACTCGTGCCATAATAAAGTGTAGAATTAAATATGTCTTCAATTAAAAAAATCATGTTAAGCCTGGTCCCTTTTGGAACTCAGGACGTGTTAGCGCATTTTCGTATTATGTATCAGTACTTATGTTAGATATCAGCATTATGTAGTTATCAGTAATTGTGTTTAGATTTTAGACATATTTTTATGAATTTTCTTGTGTAATGAATATACCTGACTTTTTTTAAATTTAAAAGTCATTTCTTTACATTTAAAAAAAATTATTTTCTCTTTAATCTAACTACAAGTCACCACAAATGATGACGTAAAACTCTCTAAACTTTTACACATATTCTAATGACGTCAACTAAAAAAAAACAAACTAATTCTTTTGCACCCTTTCGCACCACTCTTCAATGCCCTAAGGGTTATGCATTCGACTTCCGGCAATGGCGGCCGTTCCCTGCGCTAGTGTTACCTCTCGATTCGAAATATTTTTTGGTAGTTTTAACGGGGTTTTTTAACGGATCGAGTAACTGAGTGTTGATGCACAAATGGCAGGTCAGGACATACAAAAAACATATATACCTCATGGGTCTAGGACTTATGGATGCTGAGATCAAGGGTGATGACGGACGGACGGACGGACGGACAAAACGGGTGCAATAGCGCATTCGACTTCTCGAAAATGCGCTAAAAAGCCAACAAATAACAAAAAAAAATGTTATGCTGATGTCGACCTAAGTCATACTTCATGTCTTCCCTAAATTGACATCAACTATCCGAGATATCTGTTCTTGACTTGATGTTTCTGCCCCAGTGTTGACTCAGTGCTGATTCATTGAGCCAAATTAACTGAACCAAACACTGACACAAAATTTTGGTAACCCCATTTTTCAAGTTTTGTGTTTCAGGTAGTAGAGTATAATTCCACAATTTCAACTCACCTCTGTTTCAAATGCCGTCTGCCCATATAAGCATATTTCTCCAAACTGTTGAAAGCAGCTTATTATAATTCTGCAGCTGCTTTAATAGTTTCACCACGCCATATTCCCTTCCCTTAAAGTTGCGCGGCTACTCGGCCGCGTAGATATGTGATCAACGCCGCGCAGAAATTAAGAATTACCGCGGAGCAAATTTAAAAAAAAATATTGCACATAAAATATTTAGCGATCTTTTTTAAACTTCGCCCCCGGACCAAAGACGCTTAAAATGGAACATTGGTTCCACTTGACCTTGTGTCGTAAGATGTTGGAAACAGGTAAGTGTAAAATTGAACAAGTAAATGGACGCGATACCGTGATTGTAAACATGACCGGAAGTTATAACTTGAAGCCCCTCGCCCCCCTCTCCCACCACCCCCTCCGCAATATGACATGTGAGTGATGACGGCATCCCGTCCCTCGCACAAGCTCGGGTGGGCAAGGCGATAGTTTAATCCTATCAATAATCCCATCTCGGCGCTCGGCCCCGTGATTTGTCCGGTGGCTGACCGGGCAGAAAACGTACACAAAACAAGCATTAGTAGTTAAGCACCGAGCACTCGATCATGTCAATGACTTGCCCAGGGACCGATTGGACTTCTATATATTTATAGAAAAAAATTCTTTCAAGAGTCTTAGTTTGACTTGGGACCTTGGTGAGAAAATGGATGTGTGTGTGGGTGTGTGTGTGTGTGTGGGGGGGGTATGTGTGTAGAGTTGTATTGTCTGGGGACGGTATGGGAGTGGGGAGTTGGTGGTCGATCTTGAAATGGGATCAGGGTGTGTTGCTCTGATCGAAGGTTGTGTGTGAGTGATCGAGTCCCGGACATGTGTAACAGGAAATGACCGGTTTTTGTTGGGTGTGATTTTCCTTCAAACTGGGGTTGACGTCCATGGAGGAGATACGTTTATATTGTTTGCTTTTACACATCTCAAAGTACACAACGATTGGGTAATGTTCATTGCTTTTTTTATGACTACCTCTACTCGTAGTACTACTATTACCAACCCTTATCAATAGTTTACCATCCTTAGTCTTTGTGACGTCATTTCAATGATACGTGTATAACAAGGAAAATGTCCCAATGTATTATCACGTATCCGGGTGGTTAGCCAGTTTTTGCCAGACCCAGCCATTGATATGGACAGTGGGCAGTTTTGTTAGACCTGCGTTCCGAGCTGCACTTGAATATTTCTATTTCTTAACTTTAAAATGGTCCGTGAAAACAGCAAGGGGTTAGCATAGTTGGTGTCCCCCATTGAGGAACGTGAGATCACTCTTTATTGCTGAATATAACATATCCTGGAAATGGGATATCAACATAATAAATACGAAATCCTCTTTCCCACAACATAAATGCTATAACATAATTGGCTAGCGCCCCGAGACATTAATTATTGAGCAATTACCGAACTCGAAAATGGCGATGACTTACTATTGGTCGCTAGAGGCCTGGTCGGGAGCAACGGGAAGATCCGTAGGTTACCCAAATATTCTTATGACATGACCATAGTTCACCAACCATCCAAGACTCAAACTCTACTCGGATCATACTTTATATGAGGACTTTAAAAAAGTTTAGGAAATTGCAAGACCTTCCCTGTCGATTTTGGCGTGAAAATGAGTTACTGCCTTTATGTGGTTTAAATGGTAAAACTCTAGAGAGTATTCTTGTAGTTTGGTCATTAAAAAGCTACTAAATACGCTGTAGTTAAACCCTACTATATACGCTTTATTTAAAACCTACTAAATACTCTGTATTTAAAACTACAAAATACGCTGTATTTCATTGTGAAAATATAAAACACCTGGAAACTCAACAAAGTCGCTCAAACAAAAATGTCTTTTTCTCAAAAACACTAAAAATTAATTTGCAATATTATTATTATTATTATTATTATTACTAGCAGACCCGGTCGTGCGTTGCAACGATCTCAGTAAAAATGACTATTTAAGAATCGAATGAGTATTATGTTTTAAAAACAATTATGCCAGAAACCTACGCGGAAGTGTGAAAAAAGTCAAAGTTTCATAGCAAATGGATAAATAAAATAGTAATTTAAAGGCTTAAAAAAAGAAAAAAAACGACATTAAAGGGCCAGGCCAAGATGTCAAGTCCAAAATCTGTTCATTTTATTTCACTTTCACATCATTGATATATTTCCCGAGATCGTTCAAAAATGAATGGAAAAATATCTTAATCATTTACAAAAAAAGACATATGGGGCCCCTGGCTACCAAAAAAACGACATTAGAAGTTCATTGCATTTAAGTAAATTTATATGGACTACCACATTTTTGTATACAGAGTTTGGTTAAGATCCACTCATTTCTCATTTACTCAGTAGGTAATGATTTCACTAATTTTTATATTGCTCATAAAAGAAAAAAAACGCTATTAAGGGCCCCTGGGCCCATTCAAGGTAAGATGTCAATTTCAAATATTCTGTTCATTTGAATATGGATACAAAGGGATGGGTTTGTCATTATTTGTCTAAACCTTTAATAACAAAATTGGGGAATAAAATGTTAAACGTTTACAAAAACTGGTATTTTGGGCCCCCCACAGCCCGAAGGAGCTACCATAAGAAGTTAAGGTCCATATGGTATTTTAATATTGGCTATCAAGAATATATTTGCAAAATTTGATTAAGATCCATTAATTTATCATCTAGATAGCGCTTAAACTAATTTTTATATAGCTCATATAAGCAAAAAATGACGTTGTGGGCCCCCGGCGCCCCTTTAGTGTTAAATGGAGAAAAAATTAGCCAGTTACCATTCATAACGATTGAATACATGGTTTAGTCAGGTATAAAGGACATACACTCAAACACACATTTATATAGAAATCGATATAGAAGGAAAAACGTATTTAGGGGCCCCCGGCCATATTCAGTGCAAGATGTCAATTTAAAAAATCTGTTCATTTTAATTCCGTTTCATCATGGATATATTTATTGAGATCGTTAAAAAATGAATGGGAAAAATATCTTTAAAATTTTCGAAAAAGACATGTGGGACCCCCCGGCCCTGATGAAACGGACATTAGAAGTTCATTGGCCTTAATTATGTTAATATGAGCTACAGAGTTTTTGTATACAAAGTTTGGTTAAGATCCATTCATTTACTCAGTAACAGACGCATAAACTAATTTTAAATAGCCCATAAAAGCAACAAAAAAACGACATTAAGGGCCCCAGGGGCCCATTCAGGGCCAGATATCAAGTTCAATACCTCTTTTCATTTCAATATGGATAATAATAGGTACATAAATCATTATTTGTCAAGAACTTTAATAATTAAATTGAGGGATACAATCTCAAACGTTTACAAAAACCGGTATTTTGGGCCCCCAACCCTGAATGAGTTGCCATTTGGAGTTTAGTGCCATATAATATTTTAATATTTACTATCAAGTATTTATAAACCAAGTTTGGTTAAGATCCATCAATTTAGCAAGTAGCTATCGCTTAAACTAATTTTTATATAGCTCATATAAGCAAAAAAAGACATTAAGGGCCCCAAGGCCTATTCAGAACAAGATATAAAGCGCAAAACAACTTTTTATTTTAAGATGGATAATAATGGATACATTTATCATTATTTGTCAAGACCTTTAATAATTTAATAGTGAAACAAATCTTAAACATTTACAAAAACGGATATTTTGGGCCCCCAGCCCCAAAAGAGCGGCCCTTAGGAGATGACTTACCTATAGTATTTTAATATTGGCTATAAAGAATATAATTACAAAATCTGGTTAAGATCCATCCATTTATCAAGTAGATAGCGCTTAAACTAATTTTTATATAGCTCGAATAAGCAAAAATTCACATTTACGGCCCCCGGCGCCCCTTTAGTGTTAGATTGAGAAAAAAAAGTAGCCAGTTACCATTCCGGAAGGGTACTCAACAATCTCAAAAATTTTCATGAC
>MUZC01000222.1:23106-34367 GCA_002072015.1 Radix auricularia
ATGGCTCTCTCAGACAAAAGATGTGGTGTTTATGGCTCTCTCAGACAAAATATGTGGTGTTTATGGCTCTCTCAGACAAATATGTGGTGTTTATGGCTCTCTCAGACAAAATATGTGGTGTACATGGCTCTCTCAGACAAAATATGTGGTGTACATGGCTCTCTCAGACAAAATATTTGGTGTTTATGGCCCCCTCAGACAAAATATGTGGTGTTTATGGCTCTCTCAGACAAATATGTGGTGTTTATGGCTCCTTAGACAAAATATGTTGTGTTTATGGCTCCTTCAGACAAAATATGTGGTGTTTATGGCTCTCTCAGACAAAATATGTGGTGTACATGGCTCTCTCAGACAAAATATGTGGTGTTTATGGCTCTCTCAGACAAATTATGTGGTGTACATGGCTCTCTCAGACAAAATATGTGATGTACATGGCTCTCTCAGACAAAATATGTGGTGTTTATGGCTCTCTCAGACAAAATATGTGGTGTTTATGGGTCTCAGACAAAATATGTGGTGTTTATGGCTCTCTCAGACAAAATATGTGGTGTTTATGGCTCTCTCAGACAAAATATGTGGTGTTTATCGCTCTCTCAGACAAAATATGTGGTGTTTATGGCTCTCTCAGACAAAGTATGTGGTGTTTATGGCTCTCCCAGACAAAATATATGGGGTTGATGGCTCTCTCAGACAAAATATGTGGCGTTTGTGGCTCTCTCAGACAAATTATGTGGTGTTTAATGCTCTCTCAGACAAAATATGTGGTGTTTATGGCTCTCTCAGACAAAATATGTGGTGTTTATGGCTCTCTCAGACAAAATATGTGGTTGTTATGGCTCTCTCAGACAAAATATGTGGTGTTTATGGCTCTCTCAGACAAAATATGTGGTGTTCATGGCTCTCTCAGACAAATATGTGGTGTTTATGGCTCTCTCAGACAAAATATGTGGTGTTTATGACTCTCTCAGACAAAATATGTGGTGTTTATGGCTCTCTCAGACAAAATATGTGGTGTACTTGGCTCTCTCAGACAAAATATGTGGTGTACATGGCTCTCTCAGACAAAATATGTGGTGTTTATGGCTCTGTCAGACAAAATATGTGGTGTACATGGCTCTCTCAGACAAAATATGTGATGTACATGGCTCTCTCAGACAAAATATGTGGTGTTTATGGCTCTCTCAGACAAATATGTGGTGTTTATGGCTCCTTAGACAAAATATGTTGTGTTTATGGCTCCTTCAGACAAAATATGTGGTGTTTATGGCTCTCTCAGACAAAATATGTGGTTTTTATGGCTCCCTCAGACCAAATATGTGGTGTTTATGGCTCTCTCAGACAAAATATGTGGTGTTTATGGCTCTCTCAGACAAAGTAAGTGGTGTTTATGGCTCTCTCAGACAAAATATGTGGTGTTTATGGCTCTCTCAGACAAAGTATGTGGTGTTTATGGCTCTCCCAGACAAAATATGTGGGGTTGATGGCTCTCTCAGACAAAATATGTGGTGTTTGTGGCTCTCTCAGACAAATTATGTGGTGTTTAATGCTCTCTCAGACAAAATATGTGGTGTTTATGGCTCTCTCAGACAAAATATGTGGTGTTTATGGCTCCCTCAGACAAAATATGTGGTGTTTATGGCTCTCTCAGACAAATATGTGGTGTTTATGGCTCTCTCAGACAAAATATGTGGTGTTTATGGCTCCCTATGACAAAATATGTGGTGTTTATGGCTCCCTCAGACAAAATATGTGGTGTTTATGGCTCTCTCAGACAAATATGTGGTGTTTATGGCTCCTTAGACAAAATATGTTGTGTTTATGGCTCTCTCAGACAAAATATGTGGTGTTTATGGCTCTCTCAGACAAAATATGTTGTGTTTATGGCTCCCTATGACAAAATATGTGGTGTTTATGGCTCCGTCAGACAAAATATGTGGTGTTTATGGCTCTCTCAGACAAATATGTGGTGTTTACGGCTCCTTAGACAAAATATGTTGTGTTTATGGCTCCTTCAGACAAAATATGTGGTGTTTATGGCTCTCTCAGACAAAATATGTGGTGTTTATGGCTCCCTCAGACCAAATATGTGGTGTTTATGGCTCTCTTAGACCAAATATGTGGTGTTTAATACTCTCTCTGACAAAATATGTGGTGTTTATGGCTCCCTCAGACAAAATATGTGGTGTTTATGGCTCTCTCAGACAAAATATGTGGTGTTTATGGCTCTCTCAGACAAAGTATGTGGTGTTTATGGCTCCCTCAGACCAAATATGTGGTGTTTATGGCTCTCTCAGACAAAATATGTGGTGTTTATGGCTCTCTCAGACAAAGTATGTGGTGTTTATGGCTCTCTCAGACAAAATATGTGGTGTTTGTGGCTCTCTCAGACAAAGTATGTGGTGTTTAATGCTCTCCCAGACAAAATATGTGGGGTTTATGGCTCTCTCAGACAAAATATGTGGTGTTTGTGGCTCTCTCAGACAAAGTATGTGGTGTTTAATGCTCTCTCAGACAAAATATGTGGTGTTTATGGCTCTCTCAGACAAAAAAGTTTCCCAACGCTTGGTGCAGACTGAGATCAGACTTTTCGACCAGCCAAAAATCCAAAAACTTAGTATACCGTAAAGGAGGCGATCTGTGAAAAAGTTGGGGTTTGAAAAAAGTGAAAGAAATGCTTGAGTTAGGTACTTACAAAGTACACAATTTCTTAAGTCTCTACACAAACATTCTTACAAATTTTTAAAGGTACAAATGTGTACACGTACAGACTTACACATTGTTTCTTCTTGCGTTTTAAAGTAAAGTTTATTGGACATACTTGAACTTCTTCATCTTGCACGAAAGTCGGTTGTTAGATCAAGTCGACATGAGGAAACATTTGAAAGTCACAAAGTTTTGTTGGAATCTTTTCGACAGCAGAGCAAAGTCCGAAAAGCTGTTGTAAGATCGTGCAAGTGGTAAATGATGTTGCAGAAGTTCTTTTCTTTTCGATGTTGGTTGTTGGTGATGTTGTTGCGTTTTGTTGTAGTTGTTGTTGGTGCGTTTAGAAGCACTTGCGGTGGACGATGTTAGCCTAACAAGCCTATTGCTGAACAATTATGTTTTTCCCGTGGTATGTACCGGGCAGTGAAGTCACCAGAATTCATAGGCGTCACCAGGGATGGTGTTACCCAGGGGGTAGGTAGCTAATGGTGTCACCCTCTCGCGACTTACCCACTAGACCTCACCCGAGTCTTTCAGTACCAAAGAAGGGGACATACAGAGTTTCACACTTATGTGTGTCCCCCCCTGGGGGTTGTCATCTGGCGCGGCCCTCCCCGCACCCCTTTAGTGACGCCTCTGACAGAAACAATCCACCAACAATCACAAGCAACATTCAAATTATTTCTTTCATTCATTAACAACTAAGAAATTCTTGTTATGAAAAATCAATTCTTCCGGCGTATTATTCTGGTTATAAAATATTTTAGACGGAGTCCATTTGATCCCGAAATGACAAGTATTTGGTTCTCTTCTTTCAGGAGAAATAAAATAAAATGGGAAAATAGAAATCCAAAACTCTGGTGGAAAATTTCCCACGTTTGTAAATATTATGGTAATGGGTATCACGTGACGGCGAGTTCCAGTTTAATAGTGCATTGTGAGCCCGGGAATGCACATAATTGAGTTATGAATAGTGCAACTCTAGGAATTTTACACTTTGGAAACTTTGGCAAAGTCGGCTAGTATTTGTGTGGCCTTTTATAACAATCTAGAACACTCAGGAGCGATTGTGTGGGGCTATATGTGTGTGGGGCTAAATGGAACATTCTGGTGCGATTGTGTGGGGCTATATAGAACACTTTGGTGCGTAAATATACAGAAAACCATCGCATCTTTGGGGCATTACAGAGAACTGGTGCGATCGTGTGTGAGCTTATAGAACAGTTCGGTGTGTGTAAGGTCTTATAGCAGTGAAGGCGAACCTTTTTGGCACCGCGTGCCCAAAATTCAATTAAAACATACTTATATTTAGCAAAGTATCAACATGAAGTGCCAGCAAACTGGTTTGATTAAGGAAATAATATTTTAGTTGCGTGGCTTCTGATGAGGCTCTGCGTGCCGGGTGTGGCACGCGTGGCATAGGTTCGCCATTACTCTCTTATCGCAAACTTCGGCTCGTATATCTCAGACCCAATGGAAGGTTTTTAAGCAAACTCGGAAACATTGTTAGGGTGAAGATTGTTTGAGAAGCCCTGGTCTAGAACCTGTCAGACCCCCCCTCCCCGTAGAGGCTGTCAATGATACGACGGACGCCTTGTTGATATAAAAATGGACCTCACCAGCGAGACGTGTCGTGGTGCCCCCCCCCACTCGTACCCTTTGTTTCCACTGGTAGCTCGTTACCATCGGCTGACCCCTGACCTTTCCTCCTCTGTGATCTAGGAACGACCATCCCGACTAATTAGTCATTATTCGCTCTCCACCTCCAAACAGCAGCCTGACAGCGCCCCAACACCCCCAAAAATGACGCCTCCGTACGCATCAGCCGACCAGTTCTTTTTTGTGGCCCTTCTGAGAATTCACTGGATTTACTGCTGGCACGAGCGGTACAAAAGGAGAAAATAACCAAGTGATCCAAATGGTACTGTTGTATTCCTCGATAACTAGCCCAGTGCGACCACGGTCAAAAATTCATAGAGTCTTTGTATTCCCGGTTTATAAAACAGTATTGTTACCATTTAATGAGAAAACTCTTCAATCTTTCTTGAAAACATAAACCGGATGTGGTCGATATGTTTATTTATAAGTTATAGTTTTGTGGCATGCAACATTACGACCATTGTATAAAGTGGAATGCAGCCAAAATAACTTTAGGACATATATTTCTTAACTCACATCATGTTTAAATATGATTGTCGGCTGTGCTGTCGAATTGTTTAAACAAGGTTTTTATTTTTTGTTTTTAAAATAATCAATTTGCTTCGTATTATTATGTCACTTTGTAAAAAGAAATATTCAAATTTATTACAATGTTTAAATAAATTTTTGGCAGCTGGATAGCGAAGTCATTAGTGTGCTCTCCTCACAATCTGAGGTGCGTTGGATCTAGGGTACTTTTCCTTTATCTTACCCCCAATTTTTGTTTAGTAAAATACAGTATTTTTATATGGTTAGGGTAAGGGTTAGGTTTAGGTTTAGGGTTAGGTTTAGGTTTAGGATTAGGTTTAGGTTTAGGATTAGGTTTAGGTTTAGGGTTAGGTTTAGGGTTAGGTTTAGGGTTAGGTTTAGGGTTAGGTTTAGGGTTAGGTTTAGGGTTAGGTTTAGGGTTAGGTTTAGGTTTAGGGTTAGGGTTAGGTTTAGGTTTAGGGTTAGGTTTAGGGTTAGGTTTAGGGTTAGGTTTAGGGTTAGGTTTAGGGTTAGGTTTAGGGTTAGGGTTACTACGTGTTGTCACGTCCTGCAAATATGATTTTTTCCAAAAAAATATTTTGGGCGTAAGATAAAGGAAAAGAACCGGATCTAGCCCACGTTAAGCCACAATAAAACATGATAATGAATAACTATTGTTGAAAAAAAAAGCCCTCCTCTGATTTGTGGAGGAGATGGGCGTCGCTGAGTCTTCCAAGACCCGAGAAAGCTCTAATGAAAACATTAGAATCCTTTACGACCACGAATTGTTGCAACCAACCCCCCCCCCNAAAAAAAAAAAAAATAAAATAAAAAACCTTAAGTTTACGATATAGTTGACTAGGACTTTTTCCTTAACTTGAGGAATGCCACAAAGGTATGTTCGAGTAAATGTGTTTTAAACTGGGCGGATCCATCTACGTCACTGACTTCACGTTACCACAACACATCAACAGCGGCTGACTAAATTGAATCAACATTTAATCGACGATTTAACTTGCAACTGTTCTAACAAGCCAATTAATCACTGTGACCTGTGTCCGTCACTGGAGACAATCGCACGATGACATCTCGTGACTTGCCGCTAGCGTATGGGTTCATTTGAAGAAGAAAAAAATGTCCACTACATATGAACGATTTTAGCGGAATAATTTTTTCCTCTTACTCTT
Source organism: Radix auricularia (assembly GCA_002072015.1). Taxonomy (NCBI): domain Eukaryota; kingdom Metazoa; phylum Mollusca; class Gastropoda; family Lymnaeidae; genus Radix; species Radix auricularia. Next base: position 29,163 of record MUZC01000222.1, read on the forward strand.
TGTGTGATTGGCAAACATAAACTTTAAAAAATGCAAGATTAAATTTAAAAAATTAAAAAACTGTAACGATGTTGAATCCTTTCATCATCCAGGACATTAAATCAAACCGGCTAGTAACCCACATTCACCAACAACACCTGGCCTTGCTGACGGCGAAAGCGTGACATCTCGGCCTCCAACAACGGTAGGACGGTGGTGCGCTTCCGCCGTGAGAGTTTGAGTGACGCCGTGAATGCGATGAGCAGCAGACATTGTTAGCGGAGCTCTTCTGTCACAGTGGCAAGCTCTAGTCTGGGGCTGAGCACATGGCAACTCATTCAATGTTTGGACAGTCCGGACCCCGAAGTTGTCCTACTCTGTCCGGTCCGGTCAGGGACAATGGGATAACATAAGTGACGAAGAATACGATTAATAGCCAGGGGATCTCAATCGTTTCACACAGAGCCCCCGTTTTTCGATACCGAGTCCTTCGATAACTATTTGTCTTTGATTTTCAAGACAGGGCATGGATTGTGTGATGTCTAGCAACACTGCTCTGTGGAGCTCACAACCCGATGATTTTAGCTACTGCCGTCCACTCATTTTCTTTCTTTCTTTTTTAAAAAAAATTTATTATTATTTTTTTTTAGCTGTGTGCTTCGACCATTTAGACACGCGTAATATAAGTATGTTTGTGCAATGTACATTTTTTCACAGTAACAAGTAGATCTATGTGCTGTATAACTTTGCACCAGAGTTTATTATAATAATAATAATTTTTTTAACAAGAACCAAGCGAAAAAATTTGTCGTATTCTGGTAATAATAATAATAATAATAACAGCAGCAACAACTCTCTCTCTCTCTCTCTCTCTCTCTCTCTCTCTCTCTCTCTCTCTCTCNTATATTATATATATATATATATATATGTAAACATGTATAAGCAACGAAAAGGATTAAGTGCTACATACTGTTGTAAATGATATTTATTCTATAATACATTGTTCATTGTATATCTTCTAATTCTGAAGTGAATTAAAATTTCTAAATGATTTTTTTAAAACACAAAGCAAGCAGTGCTTTATTAGCATGGGATAAGACTTTGCCTCAATTTTAGAATTTGGGCACGTTTCGTAGTTCCATCATTAATCATCATATGTCATCATTGACATTTGCTTTTGGCTTATAGCTTGGATATTTACCATTATCATATCTCCTTTTGTTGTATGTAATATTTGTGACGAGTTCTGACACAAACCATGCTCAGTTCTGTCGTAAACAAAATGAGGGGTGAGACTGCAATCAGGCTTATAAAAAAAAGTAGATGGAAAAGACGTAAACAAGGTAAGGGTTAGTCTGTCAGGACGTAACAAAACCCTTACCTTGTTTACATCTTTTCCATTTACTCTGTTCTGTCGGTTTTGTTTCACAATATATTGAAAGCAACAAAAAAGCAAACAACAGTCAAATTTCTGCAGTTCTGTTAAAAGCAACAGAAAGTAAACAACAGTCAAATTTCTGTAGTTCTGTTAAAAGCAACAGAAAGCAAACAACAGTCAAATTTCTGTAGTTCTGTTAAAAGCAACAGAAAGTAAACAACAGTCAAATTTCTGTAGTTATTCTTTAATGTGATAAAGTAGGTGAAGGGAGATGATGCAACGCGTTTCTGATCCAGTTTTCTCCCCTTCCTTGGCTCGTCATTGTACACCCGAGCGCACATGACCGATGGGATATGTCCCCACTCGGAGAGCACAAGTGATGTAAAAACAACTGATACCATTAATCCACTTACCCCTCTCGCGATCCGATAGGGTAGCGGGTGGGAGGTGGTACGTGAAATGTCAGGGATTGCCTCCTGATGGATGGTCTTTGCTTGTCCTTTGAACCCATTTAAACCATCATCGGATGGGCCGTGAAATCAATGATTTCAAATGCTTCTATTCTTATTCTTTGATACCAATGCCTCATCTTAAAATCAATCGCCATTGGTCTAGTACGGTGGTAGCGAAACTGTTTGGGGCCGCGTGCCCAAAGTTCAAACCAAAACCCACTGATTTATAGCAAAGTGCCGATACTTTAATTTAACTTGAAAATGGGGGTTTGGCGCAGTGCTGGCAGCGCTAGGTTTTTAAACCTAGATCTAGGTTTTTTTGTACTCGTCTAGGTTTCTAGGTTTTTTATTTCAAAAATAGTCATAATCTAGTTGTTTTTTTTTTAAATTGTTTTTTCTATAGTAAAAATTCGATGTGAAAGTAACAAAATAATTAATTATATGCAATTAAAATTCTAAATAATTCGATTTTTCAAAAATAAAAATAAGCCTTATGTAGCAACAGTATTTTTAGCCACTCTATGATGTTCCATCTATACTAGATCTATGGCTTTGTGCTATTAAATTCGAAAGCTGGCGCCATCAGTCTAAAAAATTCTGGTACAAGATAAAAAAACTTAGATGAGCAAAAATATTCAATTTTATTAGACTTTAACAGCTCTAACAATATCTTCTGTCCGCGATGAGAGAATATTCTCTCAAGCATATGCGGTATTGAATATAGTATAGGCTAAAGATAATACAAGACTCAGATTGAAATAATTATAAAAAAAAAACTTTTCCGTATGCATCAATAAAAACAAACAAATTCTAGTTCTTTCCGTCCTTGATTCAGATATGGAAATGTGTTTCCTAATCAAATGAGGAAACACAACATCTAAAACTCAAATAAAATTCCAAGACGAGACTTAAACAATTGGTACATGTAGGATTCAATAATCTTCTGTATAAAAGGAGCGTCGGTAATATATAAAATAAGAATCATTCAAAAATACGCTGAAAAGATTGCCAAAGGATTTATAAAGATGATTATATGAGTGATAAAAAAATTTAAATGTAAGTATATTTTACAAATAGTTATGTAGAATATATTAATAAATGCCAATGCCAAACCGTTTTGGGGGAAGATGGGGGAAGGTGGTCACACTTTTGTGAGATGTGTGAGAAGGGGGAGGGTTGTTTAAGAACTGTGACGCCACTTCAAAAACGCGCAACTTTAAATGAATGCTCCAATTAAAATACTTAAATATTTGATTCCTAACTATTTAGTGACGTTGTAAATGGCTTAACACGCCTTACTCTATTAGATTGCAGGCTTACACTTACACTAAATACATACTTGAATAATACTTGAAAATAAAAATTATTTGAGACTTGGGCATGCTCAATTTGAAATAAGGGGGTGGGGCGGGGAGCTTTGTGACGTCATATTTTGTTTATTTTTAGCACGTCTGGGTTTTTTTCTCATTTTTTCTTATTGATCTAGGTTTATTTTGACGTTTGGGCTAGGTTTTTCTTAAAATTGTCGCTGGCAGCACTGGTTTGACATAGCTGCTTTAATTTAAGGGGATAATATTTTTAATGGGTCAAATATTTCATTTGTGGGTCGAGGTATACTTTGTGAGTCAGGGGTTTACTTTGTGAGTCAGGGGTTTACTTTGTGGACGAAGATAGTGATGGACGTACTGATGCGTACAAATCTTTGAAGGTATAATAAAAGCGACTCCTTCAAGATTAATGTCGTGTTTGTAAATTTCGCATACAATTTAAAAATAATCTTTATTTTCTTCCAACATTTGTAATGGATCAATACAATAGAAATAAGTAACAGTGCTGCGGAAGTCAGTAAATCGATCATCTGTTTCTGTTACAAGTGTATTCCAGATAATGAAGTGAGTTTCAGATTTAAAGCTTGTAGTTGGATCATCAGCCCTATCATCTCTGCTAAGTTCGCCTGCCAAACTTTTTCTTTTTTCTCCAATTCGCTTTTCTTTAAATTATGTTTTAACATCTAGTTTGGAACAATTTTCGTAAATAAATGATAAGAATCTATATTCAGAATTCAGAATTTCAAAAGTTTCTTTCATCGCTTCTCATTTTAACAAACTTATTTCTCCCAACATCGATCAATGTTTTGCAAATGCAATGTCGATGCCCTTGCGTTGCAAGTAGTTTGATAACACGTAGATATTATCCAACAACTTTGATAAAAATAGCATCAGAAAAACAAAGAATATTTTATTAAAACAGGTAGACCCATAGCTTCTGCTCTAACACTTCCTTTATATTCTGTTGATTCCCCTGAATTTATATCTTCAAGTGTGGCTAGAATAGCAGAGAATGATCCAACAACTGCATCAACTTCACGTTTACAACTTGCTCATCTTGTATCAGAAAATCGTTTCGGAGTATCTACTGTTGGTTCATGGCATATTGAGCTTTCTGGTGTTCTTTAAGAGTATGTAGACGTGATAAACTAGACGTAAAGAATGCGTACAACCTTTTAGCTGTTTCGAACAACAACCCTACAACACTGTTTACAGACATTGCTTCCATAGTAACAACATTCAAAACATGGTCGCAACAGTGAACACAGATGATATTGCGTGAAAACTTTGAAGGCCGCTCTTAATTCCAGACATCACATATCTGCCATCGTATGTCTGTCCTCCACAGATTGTGGTATCAAGGTCTCACTTTTTTTTTGTTCCGTTAAAATCTTCTCAGCAAATTTGGCTGCGTTGCTGTATACTAAAGTATAAAATCCTATAAATCTTTCCACATCAAGTCCTGATTTCAAAGCTGAACGCAAAGAAACTGAAAGATGAGCAATTTTAGATAGATCAATGGTTTCATCAAGAATTAAAGATAAGAATTGTGCAGACTTAACTCCATTATCATTAGTCGCCCATAATTCAGATGCGAGTAATTGAATTAAATCATTTTGCACATCATGACTTAAATATTGATAATCTTTCATTTCAAACTTTAGATGACTGTTTAAAGTGGAATCATACTTTGCTAATAATAATAATAACATATGAAAATTTCCAGTATTTCGACCACTACCATCACTAAAGCAAGAATGCTCTCTGTGTCCTCTGAATGGCAAACCTTGTTTTGCTAAGAACAACGTCACGTCTATGATCAGTTTCAATACTTCTCTATTCTTTTCCACTAGGCGACGCCCCTGACTGATCAAACCAGATAATACAGTTTCATCATTTGTAATACGATATTTCGCGAGCTAATTTTAGCGTATTGCAGTTTGGTGTTGATAAGAAGTTTCGTGTTTAGCAATCATTTTTTCTGCCATAGTGACACATTCTTAGTGTTTAGAGAGGGCGTCTTTAAAGAGGCGCCATTTTAGACCCAACAGGGGCGCGGGGGGGGGGG
>MUZC01000222.1:34499-50574 GCA_002072015.1 Radix auricularia
CAGTGGTTTACTTTGTGGGTCAGGTATTTACTTTGTAGGCCAGTGGTCTAATTTGTGGGTCAGTGGTTTACTTTGTGGGTCAGGTATTTACTTTGTAGGTCAGTGGTCTAATTTGTGGGTCAGTTGTCTACTTTGTGGGTCAGTTGTCTACTTTGTGGGTCAGTGGTCTACTTTGTGGGTCAGTTGTCTACTTTGTGGGTCAGTGGTTTACTTTGTGGGTCAGTGGTCTACTTTGTGGGTCAGTGGTTTAATTTGTGGGTCAGCGGTTTATTTTGTGGGTCAGTGTTCTACCTTGTGGGTCAGTTGTCTTCTTTGTAGGTCAGTGGTCTACTTTGTGGATTAGTGGTTTACTTTGTGGGTCAGTGGTTTATTTGTGGGTCAATTGTTACTATCGTGATAGTCAACGATCAACCTTGTGAGTCTGTTGTTCGTGAGGGTAGTTTCCCCGCACCATGTCCTACTATAGGTTCATCTCTCCCCCCCCCCACCCCACCCCACACCAGTAAAAGACTCAGGTTAAAAAGATTGCCCCGCAGTGGGCAACTTTAGACAAGAAGAGACGGTCACGTGATTGCTTGCCTCCGTCAAGGTCACAATGACCTCTAGCATCTCTCGTTCGACGATCCGCTGTGAAACGAGGAGCCAGGCAATTATGGCTCAGGGAAGGGAGGGTGGGATGTGGTTGAGATGCTGAGCATCTAGTCATGGTCTCAACGAGGAACAAATGTATCATGTGGCGGGATAAAGGTCATCAGATGTAGGCTCATAATTGGGCTCTCATTGAGCAAGGATGACACCGACATTGTGACACCAACATTGTGACACCAACATTGTGACACCAACATTGTGACACCAACATTGTGACACCACCATTGTGACACCAACATTGTGACACCAACATTTTGACACCAACATTTTGACACCAACATTGTGATTGTGACGCAAACAATTTGACACAAACGTTTTGACACACATATTTTGACATAGTTATTATAACGTAATAAATAGTGTGTGCAAAAATAAACATATACTGTTACACCATAGCAACCTTTTTTGATGAACTGAAAGTACAATGTTTGTTGGCACAATTCCAATGTGTGTATGACTTTCTGTCGGCTTAGACAACCTGTGAAATAAACAAGGCAAGATTTTTTAAAATGACATTTGTGTAACTCTTTGAACTCTGTGCCAATCAGATATAACCTTCAAACTAGGGCTGCGGAAATTACCGATTAATTTCTCGATTAATCGGTAAATTATTTTATCGATTAAAGTTATTTTAATCGATAAAATAGTGATTAAAATTAAAGAAAAGTTGATTTTTAAATTTAAAAAAAAAAAAATCGACTTATTAATAAATAATTAATAATAGTTTGTTGTTTCTTTTACGTCCAAACTTCTCCGCTACAAAAAAGTTGGACAGTGTAAACTTTAAAATAACCTGTTTTATAAGGACAAGGATATAAAAAAAAAAACCTTTGTTTTTACTTAATTAACAATAACAAAACTTAAATTCATAGATTTTATATTGAACTAGTTACATTTAAATAATTCTACTAACAATATTATATCTTTTAAATTAAATTAAATTAAATACTTAAGTTTTGGGTATTTTAAAAAATGCTATAAAATGGCACAAAATGTGAAGGAAAACAACCTTGTGAAAAAAGTGATTATGAGGTCTTAGGAAAAAAATCATAACTTTTGAACCACTTCGGATAAAAAGATGATTTTTATCTTTCTGTTAATAATCAAACAATTTCTATATGGCTGTATTACTTTTATATTTTAAAATTAATTAGAAATTTTCATTCAAGTGCCTAAACTTTAATACGTTATTTAACTTATATTTTCATTAACTTTGTTTTAAAAATAACTTAATAAAAATATCAATTGCCTGTTTTTATTACTTCTCTTGAAATTTTCAGTTTAATGACGTCATACATCTTTATTTCTAGCTTTAACAAAATTATTGATTCATTAATCGATAATTTTTCAAAAGTTAACGATTAAATTAAATTTAATCGATAACAGCCCTACTTCAAACATTAACGTTGGAGATCGAATCCATTAAACTGTCGAAGACAAAAAGAAAACTCTTCACATTTCATCATAAGCCCTAAAGTCGTCTGTGGACTTAAACGTTCAGAAACTGCTTGTAGTTTGAAATGTAGCGACATGGTCGAGACCAATGTTACCTCTAGTGTTCGTGTGTCCGTGTCATCATCATCATCATCATCATCATCATCATCATCATCATCATCATCATCATTATCATCATCATCATTATCATCATCATCATTATCATCATTGTCATCATCATCATCATTATCATCATTATAATCATTATCATCATTATCATCATTATCATCATCATCATTATCATCATCATTATCATCATCATTATTATCATTGTCATTCTCATTATCATCATTATCATCATCATTATCATCATCATCATCATCATTATCATCATCATTATCATCATCATCATCATCATCATCATCATCATCATCACCATCATCATCATCATTGTCATCATCATCATCATCATTATCGTTATCATTATCATTATCAGTCCCGTGAGCGTTTGGGGGAGCACGTGGCCACATCAACCCATCATATCTAAGATATGCGTAGATAGTCTGTTGGCAAGTGATGCAGCGGTCACAGGCCACGGCTTTGGGGGTTCCACGCATTACCCCAGCCGCCTAACTATTGTCTAGTCAGGTACCCATTCAGAGCTGGGTGACTCGGGGACTCCTCAGGCCCCGGGAACAAATCCTCGCCTTCGCGTGGATTCGAACTCGTGACCATCGGTACGACAGTCGAGCGCGCTACCACTTGACCACCGCGTCCCACACAGATAACGATCTCCACAGTTGCCTATCTTGAGTAGTTCACTCAATCCCATCCCTGTCCATTCCTTTATGCTGTCAAGCCAGATTTTCCGTTGTCGCCGTCTTCGCCGACCCCCTTGTATGGTGCCTTGCAGGATAATTTTTGTAAGAGTATCATGTTCCAATACATGACAGAACCATGCCATCTTACGTCTCTTAATTGTCGTTATAATCATTTCTTGACGACCAGCAATTGAGTTTATTTTGTCCCAGACATAATCATTGGTCTTGTGTTCGAAATAGATCTGTAGAATTTTCCTTACACACTTATTTTCAAATGCCTGCAGCTTGCTATCTGTAGTCCGTGTACTAAATTAAAAAAAAAAAAAAGAAAACTTATGTGAAAATGTGCACAGCATCTATTTTTTGTGCAATATTTTACAAAAATTGCTTCGCAGTAATTCTAAACTGCTGCGCGGTGGCCATGGTCAGAATTATTATGGCCAAGGTGTGGAACGAAGATTTTTTTTACTATTACAATACGTAAAGTGTGTTCAAAGTTAACGGGAGAAGAAAATGTTGGCTCACAAAATGTAATATATTAAAAAAGCAACATTTTAAGTTCATTTACTTTTTCGAGTTAGTTAAATAAACAATATGGGGAAATCGATTTTTGACATAGATTTTTTGAAAAATGATAGCAAAGAATTTCATCGGCCTTTTATAATCCACCACAACGTTCAACAACAACACAAGGTTATCATTTGACCTCATCTTTTTTTTTCATTCATTAAAATCATAATTTCGTCTTTTCTCATAAATGTAATATTGTAGCTACAGAAATTATCTACAAGTCATTATTTTTTAAAAAATGATTTCGCAGGCCAGCAAAAATTTAAGCGCGGGCCTTAGTTGGCCCGCAGGCCGGAATTTGGACATCACTGACAGATGCTGTTGAGGTGCATAAAAAAGTGTCGGGAAAGCCTTCCCATTGCTACAATTATGTCCCCAGTAATCATTTACTGACTTCAATTCCAACGATTATACTGTGGTTGGTGCGAAGACTTTATAAAGATTCATTGCGACTTGTCACTACAAATTTTGATGTCGCCAAGACGAAAGATCTCGTAAACGTAATGGAGGCGTTTTGACAAAAAACTCAAGTCATGGCATTCACGAATTATTAAGCGATGGACGTGATCATCAGTAGACTGTGTAGCAAGTACGGTGTTTAGTGTTGGACGTACGGTGTTTAGTGTTGGACGTACGGTGTTTAGTAGTTGATGTACTGTGTTTAGGGTTTGACGTACGGTGTTTAGTGTTAGAGTTACGGTGTTTAGTGTTGGACGTACGGTGTTTAATGTTGGACGTACGGTGTTTAGTGTTGGACGTTATTATTGTGTGATTTGTTTTTGTGATTAAGAGTTAGACGAGAAAATATTGCAGTAAAAATTATTGTTGTGATTACTTGTTATTGTTATTAGGGGGGGGGGGCGGAGGAGGCGGAAGCGTTCAATCTGTGTGCAGCAAATTAATATTGCATAGCTTACGTTCATAACTGAACTATTAAAAGATGTCCGATTTAGTATTTGAGTAAAATATCAAAGATCCCGTTTCATTGGGATCAGATCGTTGACGACTTGTTTAATTCATCAATTCGAAGATGTTCACCGAATCCATCAGACATAGTAAATAACAATAGCGGCATGTCCTAAATTTCTATCAATTTTATTTGGCTATTTCTTGTGTGCCACGGTTCGTGCGTTGAGAATTCTTTTCTGTTTGGTCAAATCATTACACTTTCTATCACGTGATCGCCTGCTTCCAGTTAGGTGCAAAAGTCAAGATTTCATTTTTATATGTCGTTCTAATAACTTTAAGGAGACCTGCACACGACAGATTTTACGAACTTTCCAATAACCCCAATATCAACGTTTCGCATTACGTCTGAACCAAGCGGTTCTAAAATTATTACGATTCTCGAATGTACATTGAGGGAATTAACAGATGTCCCTTTACAACTAGCTTTCCATATGTTTAGCGTTATTTACATGTATTTGTGAAAATCCTTCAAACATGTTCTTGTTCATGACTAACCCCTCATAGAGAGAAGCAACATCGTCGAGATGACAACTTACTAAAAGATAGGATACTTTTTAACGTAATTTCTCAAGGGATAAATTGCGTTTACATATTTGAAATGTCTGTCCTGTCTGTTTGAGCTTGATCATGTATTCTTTGGATCTGAGATCTAATCTCTTAAGGCCTTGGCTAATACTTGGGCAATCTGCTCCATCTGTTGGGCAGTGCCATACAACATTGTCTGAACGTAGGACTCCCCTGCCCCCCTAACCTCCCCGGCTATGTCAAGCGCGGGACATGACGTCAACAAGTGTGTGATCGTCTCAGAGGCTTGGCTGCAATGGCGGCAGTTGGGGTCCCTGTTGTGATCTAGCCTGTTAAAGTAAGATTTGGCTGGGCAATGCTCGGTGCGCATTTGGGTCACCAAACTTTGTTCCCTTCGTTTAAGACCCCACCATGATCTGCTCGACCTGGGCATGCTAGCGAATACCCCTCTGGCTGTCGTTCCATCTTCCCACTCCTGGTACCACTTCTCCCTGAAGTGGTCCATTAGCCACGTCTTTGCCCCAAGATATGTGACTGTGACATCTGGTTGGGGTTCGGCTGCTCCAGCTTTTGCCAGCGAGTCTGCTATTTCATTGCCTTCTACATTCACGTGGCTTGGGATCCACTGTACTGTGACCCTACCACCAAGTCTTTCGAGCCTGCCCACGTCCTCCAAGATGGCATCGACTAGGTGGCTGCTACGTTTCTCAGACAGCAGGACCTCGAGCGCCGATCTCGAGTCACAAAACAAGACCTTGTCAAAACCTACTAGTTCCGACCCTTGCAGTGTTAGGTGCACACTCTCCAGGGCCCTGTGAATAGCTTCAAGCTCCGCATCGTAGTTCGATGCTGTAGTCCCACAGGGTCCTAAAAGTTCCTCTTTTGGTGGCCCTCCTAATGGGTATAGGATGAGCGCACCATATCTTGCAGTTCTTTCTCTCCGGCTGGCAGACCTGAACTATATCAAATAGAGGGTTCGGGTCTTTAGCAAATATGTTAAGGATGTCCCAAAGATGTGCACGGGCCAAAAAAATTACCAAAAAAGATTTACTGTATTTCCTGGGGGAAAAAAAAGAAAAATATCAGTTTTTTGTAAATTTCTCGACAACTGTGACAATAATCAAAAGCCTAACGGTAGCTAAAAATATTTAGAACAATGTTTGAGAAGGAATATTTGAAAAATCTCTTTTTTGTCTACTCCCGTAATTTTAGCAACACTTTGTTTATAGCAATTGTTTTGTTTAGTTTCAAAATTATTGATTTTTAAATGACTTTTCATGTAATCTGGAATGATAGTTAATGGGGTTTTTTCGCTTTGTTAGAATGGTGCGCGGTGCGCATTATATGGACACAATCTTGGTGCGATGTAGAGTGAGGGGATATGACGTCATATTTTGTTTATTTTCAGAATTACTGATTTGAAATTACTTTTACTGTAATCTAGAATGATTTCCCTAGAATAAATAAATTGGAAATTGTTTTTTTAAAAAGAAATTTCGTTTAAATACTAATTCGAATTTTATTACTTGTTTTTATAGTGGAAAGCGACGTCAATTATTGCAGGCAATCGGAATATCATTTCAGCATTCTAATCATCAATTAATAATAATTTTCTAGCATATTGTTTTCAGGGTGGTTGGTATGAATATGTTTTATGTCCAACCCTCATTGCTTCACATGTATGCGAAGATGATCTTTTTGTCCCGTAAAGTGATAAGTTTACAAACACAGTGTGTGGAGCGTTGACGACCTTAAAAACAAACTGCCCAAGAGACACACATCAATCAAAAATATGTTTTGTCATATTGACTGGTCACTGGCAGTGGCGTCGTGAGGGGGAGGGGGGGCCGCCCCGGGTGACACCATCAGGGGGGGTGACACAAAAGCCTAAAATTTTACTGTTCGATTTTATGTCAGAAAAACAAAGAATAAACATTTCTTTCAACTAGAAAGAAAGTAAGAAATACGATGATATACATTAAACACAAAGATTTTAATTTTTTTAAAATCATTTAACTTGCAATAATAAAAAAAAATTCCAGCACATTAAAACAAATAAGAAGAAAAAAAAAAAGAAACATTCGCAGCAGAGAGATCTTTAAAAAGGTTGGACATAAAGTCATTAAGGTTTTGACACACTAACAGCATGAATGAATCCCACCTCACTATATCCTCCACCTTAATGGGGTTGGAGGGGGGGAGTACAATTTTTTTCAAGTTTTCTTTGTTGTTTTTTAGGAAGAGAATTTTGAATTCAATGTCTTTGAGTCAATATTTTGTTATATTTATTAAAGACGTGCAAGCATAGATATGCATGTTTGTATATAAATAGTCCCCCGGTTACGACGGTCCCATCCCAACTTACGCTGTTTCGTGGTTACAAACGAGCCCATATAAAGAATAATATTACGCGTTATTCTGTATTTTTTAATGTTTTTTTTCAACGTTTGTTTTTCATGAAGTAACGAATTGTTTTCTCTATTTGAAATAAAAAAGTTATAAAAAATATCTATTATTATTTCAACCTACAACTTAAGTTTGCGATTTTTTTCATGGCGATGTTTTCAATGAAGTCAGTCAAGCTAAATAAGCTTACAAGTTCCTTTTCAATAGTTATTAGAGAGCACATATTCAGTCTTGGTTGTCCAATACGAATTCTAACTAATTTTTGTATTCTTTTCAACTTTGCAAAGATCGCTCTCTGCTGCAGTTTGAAGTCATCATTGAGAGATAGATGCGAATTTCGATGCTACATTTGTAAATAACTGAAATTTAGCTAATTCAAAAGCAGCAAAATTTATTTTTAGCTCTGTGCACTTGTTTTGAGTTTCGCATTGTGCGACTTCCTTTTCCTTACCCTAAGCCTGGGGCTGGACAATAAGTTTTTTAAGAGTTCTGAAAATTGGACTAATTATGAAGGTAAGCAGTCTTCGAAATTACTTTAATATTCTTCCTATCGAATGGCGTCATTTTTGAGCTCAGAATGCATGTCTTTATATGCGCTTAATCGATGTTGTGGGGCTTCAAAAAGTTTGTCAATGATTACCATAAATACCATTTTGGTAATATCAAACTGACACTTTCTCTTCTTTAATAGTATTCTCGATTATTTATAGTCTTTTTTTCCCCACGGACTTGTCCTTTCCTTCGTCTTCATATGAATCAAATTAAAAATGCTTTCTTTTAACAAACTCATTGAGAGACTTCAAATACTTTGATGAAATCAAAGATATTCTCGGCTCTTGAAGGGATAATTTTGTATTCTGAAATCTCACTAAAATTGTTTTCCCTAAAATTCAAGTAACATAGCGACTTTAATTTGTTTAAGTTCCTTCCGAAATCTTTCTGCTTCAAGTCAACAGACACGGGGCTGATTTTCGTTGTTATTAATTCTTTCAGTGCTGCAATATTTGTGAGAGTCATGTTGTGTTGTTGTATTGACATGGTATGAGCATGCGAGTTGATTGAGTATGAAACACGTGGTTTGTGCTGTGAACGGAAAATAGGAAAATATTGTGTGGTCGGGAAAGGATGCATGGCTATTATGCAAGGTTCGCTATGTAACAGAGGTTGATTCAGGATTCATTAAAGATACTTGCTACCCAGACTACAAGGAGTTGAAGTCGTGTGTCTTGACTTGAAAGTTCTTTTTAAGCCACCAAATTCACTTCGATTAGGGCCTCTAATTCCTTCAGGCCGGCCGTGCTTATAGCATTATGTCGGGCTGACCATCTTGTGTCAAACAAGGCTTTATTAACTTGTATCACTTTTATGTGTTTTGGAAGTATCTGTCGACGATGAGTAGATGCAACAAGCCAGGTATAAAGATTTTGCAGAAGTCAACTGCTCCACGTTTCCCAACCAAGTGAAGGGAATGAGCTGTACACGGCACATAAAGAGCAGCACTGCACTTCTTACAAAGATTAGCCCAGACTCTGTTATACTACCTTTTTATAACTGCAGCATTGACTTATGACTGTCCAAGGCATTTTCAGGGATTCATACATTTGCCCATCTTTATTATACATTATGATAACATTTAAATTATTGGGGGCCACTGGCTTTAGTCCGCTCAGCCCCCTCCATTTAATCAACCATAGGGGGAGGGGTCACGCATCTGTGACGATGTGGGACTAGGGGGCGGGTGTGTTTAAAAATGTGACGTCACATCAACCCCCCCCCCCGCAACTTTAAATAAAAGTCCCCTTAAATATTTGATTGTTTACAATTTATTTAATGACGTTTTCAATAGCTCCCCGCGTGTTACAATACTAGAGTGCATACTCACACTAAATACATATTTAAATGACAAAATACTTAAGTGCAACATGCTAATTTTAATTGAGAAAATTATGGCTTTGGTTAGGGGTGTCTAAGTTTTGTGACATCATAGCGGAACAAGGGGTTGGGGTTTACGTTTTTGTGACAAAGTATGACGCGGGTGAAAGGGGGGGGGTGAAAATTGGTAAACTCACGTGACGTCATTTATAGACGTCCCCCTTAAATTATGAAGGGGTGACACCATGAGCTACCGCCCCGGGTGACACCAACCCTAGCGACGCCCCTGGTCACTGGTCAGTTGATAAAATGTGTTTGTGTGTGGGGGAAGGGGGGTCCTATTCAGAGAGATGGCCGTAACTGCACCTGGTTGATTCTTGTTGTATAAATCCTGGGGACCTATACCTCTACATGTAGTTAGTCGCCGGAAGCTAGGTGAAAGGGAAAATTCCAATGAGCAAATACATGGTCGTTGTGACGTAACGAGGGAATCGCTGTCCTCTGTTGTCCTACTGCCAGGACAGTGTCGACATGAGTTGTCTGCGAGGGGTAATAGATGACAAATATTTGACTTCCGATGCTTGAGCTGTCTGTAAACGTTGATAAGTGTTTCTGTACTCTCTAGACAAGATTGTTTGGCGAAGCGTTTGATTTGGAATATTTGTTGTCTCGATGAGTATTGTGTCATCATATCTTTAGCCCTGTATGAATTGTTAGATCTGGATACGTTTGTGTTTTAGTCTGAATAAGTACGCACCTAACTCTCCAATTAAAGTGTGTTGTAATGTCCCTAGAGAAATCAATGAAACACTGTAAGAATTTATATTCTGTCTTGAAGTAGAAATAGTTGACATTCAGAGAGCGTATATAACATTCTCCAGTGGAGAGTACAAAATTGCAAGCGTCCAATCTATAGAAATGAAAACACTATGTGCTGGGAGATCTCAGGGAAGCTCTTTGTTTCGCAATGAAATAGTTCTACTTTAAACATGTGCTGATAAAAAAAAAACAACTGCTGAATGTTCTTTTAACAATTAATATTTTCATTCCTATGTGTTATGAGTTCAAATTTCAAGAAATATCTTGCTACAATATGATTGTCTCACATTTACTAACGTTTGTCGTGTTTACGTGAAAAGAAAAAAGTTGACTCAAATTGAAATAATTGTAGCTGTTTTGATTATTATAAATGTCATGAAATTGTCAGCTGCAGCAATTGTTAACAAATTGTTCTGGATACCCTGAACAGGCTTTAATGTCATTGCAATATGGCCAACAAATTTTCATGTCGTGAATATTTTAAAAAGTTTTGATATTGTTGGATTAGGTTACTCAAGAATTTATTTTGTTTAAATGTTGTTTTTTTGTGTTGTCATTTATTAAGGCAGCCACTCAATTTATCAAAGTCTGTTCCATGTTGAGGTGTACGTCTTAAAGGGGAAGACAAGAGTTTTACTCATACTCTGTGACGGGGCACTTGCCGTGACTCGTGATTGTAGTGTCACGGCGCGTAGTATCGACGTGTCACGGCAAGTAGTATAGAAGTGTCGTGGCACGTAGTATCAAAGTGTCACTGCAAGTAGTATAGAAGTGTCACTGCAAGTAGTATCGAAGTGTCACGGCACGTAGTATAGAAGTGTCACGGCACGTAGTATAGAAGTTTCCCATCACGTAATATCAAAGTTTCACGGCAAGTAGTATCGAAGTGTCACTGCAAGTAGTATAGAAGTGTCACTGCAAGTAGTATAGAAGTGTCACGGCACGTAGTATTTGAAGTGTCACTGCAAGTAGTATCGAAGTGTCACGGCACGCAGTATAGAAGTGTACCGGCACGTAGTATAGAAGTGTCACGGCACGTTGTATCAAAGTGTCACGGCAGGTAGTATAGAAGTGTCACGGCACGTAGTATAGAAGTGTCACGGCACGTAGTATCGAAGTGTCACGGCAGGTAGTATAGAAGTGTCACGGCGCGCAGTATAGAAGTGTCACGGCACGTAGAATCGAAGTGTCACTGCAAGTAGTATAGAAGTGTCACGGCACGTAGTATCCAAGTGTCACGGCACGTAGTATCAAAGTGTCACGGCACGTAGTATCAAAGTGTCACGGCACGTAGTATCGAAGTGTCACGGCACGTAGTATCGAAGTGTCACGGCACGTAGTATCTAAGTGTCACGGCACGTAGTATCGAAGTGTCACGGCACGTAGTATTGAAGTGTCACGGCACGTAGTATCAAAGTGTCACGGCACGTAGTATCGAAGTGTCACGGCACGTAGTATCGAAGTGTCACGGCACGTAGTATCGAAGTGTCACGGCACGTAGTATAGAAGATGCGTTATAATTACTAGAAAATCTTCCTTAGGTGTATTGCTTTCATTTTAAATATACAAAGAAACACTAAAAAAAAATAATCAAAATTCAGCTTCCACGCTAGTTCTTGAGGAGAAATAACACCACCATATCACCCCTCTTTATTGCCTCCCTGTTCAAGCACAAACTGTCCTTTCTCTCCACACTTCTTCCTTTCTGACTCATGCCCTTCCTATTTTACCGAACTTATTTCAATCTACTGACCCTCTCGTCAGCTACGCTGTTCTGCAGACACGGTTATTCTTTCTGTTCCTAAGACTTAAGACACACACTAAATTATTTGTAAGCAATGGAATTCACACCCGTTACAAATTCTAAGTATCCCAACTATTGAGGCCTTGAAGACTGCACTTATTTCACATATCTTCAAAAGGTACTTTCCAAATTAACAACCTATCATTGCTCTGTCTAGTGAATGTAGGTTATCAAATCCTTTATATTAACTCGTGGCGTCTGCTTGATTGTGTGCGGAAAAAACTTTGGATCGATTTTTAACCCACGTATGCTAGCGAGCTGAAATTTAGCAGATAGACTTTGGTGACGATAAAAATTATCTTTTTAAATTTCACATCGATTTAATGTACTGTAATTAAATTATTGAATTTTTAGATGATCTCTATGCATCTCTAAGTAGCATGTTACTTTTTGTGCTAGAGTGTCGCGTGGGTATTATATGTAACAATCTTTTTTTAATACTTTCCTGAAGCGCGGAATGGTGCGTATTATTATATTATATTATATTGACCATACTTTTTTATAATATATTCCCGATGTGTAAATGTTAATGCTTCTCTGTCTCGCGGTGCACATTATACTAAACCTGTTTTCATAACCTTTTTCCCTTGATCAAATCGAGCAGAAATTTAGCGGGGAGACTGCAGGGTTCTTTTTCTTCTTTTTTTTTCTAATTGTTATATTTAATAAATGATAAATATAAAACTGTAAACCTTAATGTCTTTATATATGAGACATAACTAAAAGTTTGGAATTTTGGAAGTTTGCCTTATTATAATAAGTATACTTTTAGTTATGTGTCGTAGATAAAGGAATTTAGTGAAAAAAACTTTGTTATTTTAAGTGTTTTTTTTACCATCATGCCATGACATTATTTTTTTAAAATGATATATGTTTTTTTTTAATTGAATGCATTTATGAATATATTTTTTCGTATTTTAGTGTATGTAGTAAAGCGTTGTGAGCCAAGTTGTTAGGTAGTGTACCACGCTATTTAAGTTGTCTTATTGATATTATTACTATATGTTGTACAAAGCTTTTAAATGCGTAGGTAGCTCTAAATGTGATACACTTTTCTTGTGCTACCGACAACACGAGCCCTACTTAAAGAAAAGGTGAATTTGGTTTTTATTTCACAGACTCTACCATGGACTCACCGGAAATAACACAGTGGAGATAATGGATTACTTCCCTTAGCCAAAAGCGTCATCGATAAGGTAAGTGAACTATTTCTTTAAAATTATCTGTCTCCCATTATTCTTTCTACTCTGTTCTCCTCATCTTTTTTCTACTCTGTCTCACCACCTTTTTTCCCCCTATTCTGCTGCCACTCACCAAAATGAACCAAATTACTCCAAACATCCCGGACTCCACGTTTTACTTGATATTGAGTGGCTTTGTAAGTTGTCACGCTTTTTATTGTTAAATATACTTTACTGGTTTCTCCTCATTCTCTTAAAAAAATTAAATGATTCGCTAGTTTGGAAACACGTCATGCGCAAATCGAAACACATCTTGCTTACATTGAAATACATGTCCGCAATTAGAAACTCAGGTCACGCTGGTGCAAACCCTTTCGCGAAACATTCGCCAATACTTGGTGACGCTCATACGATCAATGCTATAGCCGGATTTATGGTTCCAGAAATGTTCGAGCATGATTTTCTTTCACTTGCTGCCTCTTAATGTCTTAGCGTTAGAAAAGTGGAGACCATGTTGCCATCAAATTCAAACTCTTTCAGATAGATACACGGGTGTTGCCGTCAGGGTCCGTGCAGCGATCCAAACTGATACAATCAGAGGATTAGACAAAAAGGATTGGGATTGGGGCGGACAGGGGAGTCTTCAAACATTTCCTCCACTCATCCCGCCCCACGAAGGTCAAGAGTAACGCCCTCCAGATCTGAAGGGAGTAACCAACTCATTGGTTTGCCACATCATGGCTTCTCCCCGGGCACGGCACAGGAAGCACGCACGAACCCGGCGGAACCGGAAGCGACGCCATACTGAGACAAACTAGGATCAAACGTGGAGCTGGCTTGTCTTGTCTGATGGTCGGGGTGGGTGCGGAGGGGGGTATGTAAATTACTTTTAGTTTGGTTTTGTTTTTAATTTCAGCTTTTGCCAGGTTTAATATGGTTCGAATTGTATGTACTCGACATTACTGTAGCGGTCAATTCCATGATACTATTTTTATTGATCTTAACATTGTTTCAATCGTTCACTCGGGGATTTTTTAAAACTACAGGTCATCTAGTTAACACCCGAGATACCTGTTTGTTCTTAATTTGAACATTAATTGTACATTCACGGATAAATGGTGTTTTTAAATATAGATATTTTTTTAAATAGTTGCCACACATAACTCCATAGCTGGGTCGATCTGATATTCCTCGCACTCACCTGTAATTTTCAACCGGAGTTAGTGGTTGTCAAGAGAAGTTTCGGTAAACTTGGTTAAGGTAGGAAAGCTTCTAGCTAGGAAGTGTTGAGAAAATATAGAAATGGATTAAAACCTAAAGAAAACTATCCAGACAACCGATCGCAGTAACCAGTGGTCCTCAATGTTGGCTTAAGAGACGAGCTTACAGCATGATAATTGTGACCTCTGACAGTAACCAGTGGTCCTTAATGTTGGCTTAAGAGACGAGTGGACAGCATGATAACGGTGACCTCTGACACCTTTACCTTATCCCAGATTAACGCACAAAGTAACTATCACCGCAAGGTCTTAAATAATCGTTGTTTACAACAGTTATTACTATTTTAAGGTTTCAAATTTATGAAGGAATTAAAAAAAAAACGTCAATACAAAATGTAAAGGTCTCTGTTATTCAGGGATTTTGCCTCTTTCAAGAAAATTGGTTCAGTTTTCTTTAATCTGAGAGTACATTAATTTACTTTCTAAAAAATGTAATAAAATGATAATTGCGATCATCTTCTACATATTCTTTTGGCCTGAGACTTAGTCTCTTAAGACCTTGACTAATACCTTGGCAACCTGCTTCATCTGCTGAGCAGTGCCATACAACACTGTCTTCACGTGGGACTCTTTTGCCTCCCTAACCTCCCCGGCTTTGACGAAGTTAACAGGTGTAGTACTGTTTTAGAGGCTAGGCTGCAATGACGGCAGGTCGAGTCCATGTTATGAAATATGAGTTAGTTGGGCAGTTCACTGTTCGCACTTGAGTAAAAAAAAAATGTTTGATCCAAATAAAAGTTGCCTTTAATTGACAAATAAAAATTGACAATGTTATTCAAGGCTGGGGCATTTCTGCATTAACGGATAACTAGCTATTAAAAATTGACTTTGTTAATAGACAGTTGAATAGAGACCCGTCAATTTCAACTTAACACTTAGTGATTTTGACAGTCAATCGTTCAAGTTTTCAAGTGTCTCGCCTATCAAAAGGTTGTAACACCGGCAGAGGCGGCCACTACGGTTGGTGTCACCGAGTGGGGTAGCTCATGGTGTCATCATTGGGGTAGCTCATGGTGTCATAAGTGGGGTAGTTCATGATGCCATCAGTGTGCTAGCTCATGGTGTCATCATTGGGGTAGCTCATGGTGCCATCAGTGGAGTAGCTCATGGTGTCATCAGTGGGGCAGCTCATGGTGTCATCAGTGGAGTAGCTCATGGTGTCATCAATGGGGTAGCTCATGGTGTCATCAGTGGGGTAGTTCATGATGCCATCAGTGTGGTAGCTCATGGTGTCATCAGTGGGGTAGCTCATGGTGTCATCAGTGGGGTAGTTCATGATGCCATCAGTGGAGTAGCTCATGGTGTCATCAGTGGAGTAGCTCATGGTGTCATCAGTGGGGTAGGTCATGGTGTCATTAGTGGGGTAGCTCATGGTGTCATCAGTGGAGTAGCTCATGGTGTCATCAGTGGGGTAGCTCATGGTGTCATCAGTGGAGCAGCTCATGGTGTCATCAGTGGGGTAGCTCATGGTGTCATCAGTGGAGTAGCTCATGGTGTCATCAGTGGGGTAGCTCATGGTGTCATCAGTGGAGTAGCTCATGGTGTCATCAGTGGAGTAGCTCATGGTGTCATCATTGGGGTAGCTCATGGTGTCATCAGTGGGGTAGCTCATGATGCCATCAGTGGAGTAGCTCATGGTGTCATCAGTGTGGTAGTTCATGGTGTCATCATTGGGGTAGTTCATGGTGTCATCAGTGGAGTAGCTCATGGTGTCATCAGTGGAGTAGCTCATGGTGTCATCAGTGG
>MUZC01000222.1:80559-105785 GCA_002072015.1 Radix auricularia
GAGAGAGAGGAACATTAAGTATTGATGGGAGAGAGAGGAACATTAAGTGTTGATGGGGGAGAGAGGAACATTAAGTATTGATGGGAGAGATAGGAAAATTAAGTATTGATGGGAGAGAGAGGAACATTAAGTATTGATGGGAGAGAGAGGAACATTAAGTATTGATGGTAGAGAGAGTGAAACATTAAGTATTGATGGGAGAGAGAGAGAGAGGAACATTAAGTATTGATGGGAGAGAGATAAACATTAAGTATTGATGGGAGAGAGAGGAACATTAAGTATTGATGGGAGAGAGAGGAACATTAAGTGTTAATGGCAGAGAGAGGAACATTAAGTATTGATGGGGGAGAGAGGAACATTAAGTATTGATGGGAGAGAGAGGAACATTAAGTATTGATGGGAGAGAGAGAGGAACATTAAGTGTTAATGGCAGAGATAGGAACATTAAGTATTGATGGGAGAGAGAGGAACATTAAGTATTGATGGGAGAGAGAGAGGAACATTAAGTATTGATGGGAGAGAGAGGAACATTAAGTATTGATGGGAGAGAGAGGAACATTAAGTAATGATGGGAGAGAGAGGAACATTAAGTATTGATGGGAGAGAGAGGAACATTAAGTATTGATGGGAGAGAGAGAGGAACATTAAGTATTGATGGGAGAGAGAGGATCATTAAGTATTGATGGGAGAGAGAGAGTGAAACATTAAGTATTGATGGGAGAGAGAGAGGAACATTAAGTATTGATGGGAGAGAGAGAGGAACATTAAGTATTGATGGGAGAGAGAGGAACAAAGTATTGATGGGAGATAGAGAGGAACATTAAGTATTGATGTGAGAGAGAGGAACATTAAATATTGATGGGAGAGAGAGGAACATAAGGATCAATGTGTTCCCTAATTTGAGACTGTCTCACGCATATATTATATATTAATATGATTGGTAAATGTTAGGGCTGCGGAAATGAAGGATTAACTAATCGATCAATCGTTGAAAAATTTTATCGATTAACATTTAAGAAAAATTTTCTAATTTGTTTTCCCTCCGATCAATTAATATAATTTATATATAAAATATATATATTTTTACTTACACACTTTCCCCACATATTATTATTATTTATTTAGACACGCTTATTTAAACAAAAAGGTTTTTCTTGGTCATTTCTTTGGTAGCAGAAGGAATTTGTTGTGGTACGTCACGAAATTTGGGTGCCATGGAATTACCGCGACTTAGCCAATTTCGCGAAATAATGAATCTTAACTTAATGGGATCTATATACATGCGTTATGAAAATAAAATAAATAGAAATCAATAGATTTATCGATTAAATTCTTTTCCCGATTAATCGAACATATTTGTTTAATAAAAAAAAAGGAAAAACACAGATTTTAACTGTAAATCCCTTATATGTGAGACAGAACTAAAGGTTTTGATGATGTTCAAACATTTACAGTCTGAACGTGACTGAACGCCCAAATGGTGTAAAACGGGGACGGGTGAGGGTGTGCGATAATCAACGATCGTTGGCGTGAACTCAGCAAGCACGTGGATATAGACAACAGACGGCTACGATACATTTATATAGAGTTATACTAAAAGTGCATTAATTTTATTACTGTACATTCGATCGATCAGAAATTTTGCAACAATGCATCGTTAGGTGACACGAGTCTAAGTGCAACATTTCATCTCGATACCATGACGGAAAGTTGGTCATTTTTTACTTTTGTTTCCCCGCCGGATGACGCGACGGACGGACGGACCAAGAGACGACAGTGAAGTTAATATAAGGGTTTTAAAATCAGTACCAGCCCTAGAAATCTAGGAAATTTCTCTATGTCGCATATACGTGTGTAATATACACGCACACTAAGGTGGTAAATATAGAATCACAATATCTGAATGTAAGTATCATTATAAAGGTGATTTGAGATAATCTCGCTATGTATCACTTATCACATATCACCAATTCTCACGGCCAAACAAGTGATGGTCAAGTTATTTGCTTTGTTTAAGGCACTAATCTTCAAAACCAGAAGTTTCATGTTCAGATTTCTCACAGCTTGTGGCCCATGTCGGGATTCGTTGTCTAGGGGTTCTGATCATGACTTCACCGACAACTTGCGTATATAGATTGAACACAAAGTCCTTGTACTAACAGCAATCTTTATTCACACGAGTCTTCACTCGTAACATATGTACATCTCTATTAATCGTAGTACAACTCCATGCGTCTTAACATCACATGTAACAACTCTCAGTCTAACAGACGAACACTGGGCAACGCTAAAACTCGTGTATCCCTTGTGTACTGCAGGTCGAAGGTTCCTCCATATCCCAACCGACCTCTATCTCTCACAACAACTGCCTTCCCCCTACGTCACGTTCACACTATTACGTCATACCTTTCATACCGTGCGCACCGCACCAAACACAAGTAACAACATTGACATGTCAGGGAAAACCCAATAACTCTATAATGTTTCCCTGACAGCCCACATCTACTTGATGCTCATGTACTTAACTTGATGCTCATGTACTTAAAAGAACATATGTGCGATATTCTAAGGCCGACTGAGGCTAATAATGTCTCATCATAAGTAGCGTCTGTCTAAATAAAACCACAGAGGTAAGAATTTCCATGTCCTTAGTCTAAATGACACAGCATACATCATCAGACATACAATTGGTGCTCTGGTCTACATCACACAGGTATCATCTGACATACAAGTGGTGCCCTGGTCTACATCACACACCCATCATCAGACATACAAGTGGTGCACTGGTCTACATCACACAGGTATCATCTGACATACAAGTGGTGCCCTGGTCTACATCACACACCTATCATCAGACATACAATTGGTGCTCTGGTCTACATCACACACCCATCATCAGACATACAATTGGTGCGCTGGTCAACATAACACACCCATCATCTGACATACAATTGGTGCCCTGGTCTACATAACACACCCATCATCAGACATACAATTGGTGCCAGAGCCTAAATCACTTTTTACGCCGCCATAATGGCCCCGCCTTGTCTCGTTAGTGGCGTTGCTAGGTAACAGCGTAGGTTTGTTGTACACTTGTAATCCAATCGCAATCGATTGTGTAAGGAGGAATCAACAACAGCCTCCAAACGACTTATCATCTCAATGGCTTGACAGAACGAGCCGAGAGACCTGGTCGAAATGCTGCCACCTATGTACGGTGTGGTCATTTGCGTGGCATTGTGGGCTAGTGGAATGCGCATTCGGCTGGCGTACCGATGGTCACGGGTTCGAATCCATGTGAAGGCAATTTATTCCCTGGGCCAAGGGTGTCCATAGGTCCACCAAGCTTCGAGTGGGCACCTAAAATTAGTTTGGGAAATAAAGACTGCTGGGTAATGTGTGGAACCTTCATAGCCCTGGCCTGTGAACGCTATGTCTTTTAATCACTGTGTCCCCATGACCACTTTTTTTTGAGCGGCTAAAATTGACTACCATTTCGACCAGGTCTCACTTCCAAGACAGGTCTAACAATTTCTTTGAATTGGTCTTTTAATGCACAATGATGTAATATGCTGTCAACGTCTTCGACAGTGGTTCTCAACCTGGGTTCGATCGAACCCCAGGGGTTCGGTGAGTCAGTCTCTTGGGTTCGGCGGCTGTCAAGACACACGCCTGACTCAATTGACTCGCAATGACACGCCTCACTTGAGAAGCGTTCGGTTGGGTTCAGTACCTCCAACAAGGTTAGGAATCACTGGTACATGATCATTTGCCCTCTAGATGCACAATGAAGCCGTTAGAGCGTCTTGTGCGTCTTTCTACTTGCATAAATATATATCATAATTAAGATGTTAAAAATTGTATTGTGATTAAATCAACAAAACAATAATAAATAGGCATGTATAGCGTCGAGCTCCTCTTTGAATGTTTTTTTCGTGGTTTTGGACTGTTTAATTCGTGTTGTTTCTGAATCAGGATGTTTATTATGGATCACTGTTTTGGGCAAGCTACGAATTTCATTTCTGAAAACGTTAAATTATTAGTATTTTGGCTGTTTATTTTCTCTAAGCTCTACGCTATTGTTTTTACTACAAGGTCGACCATCTTGAACTTCCGTCTAATAGTGTCAACACTGCCACAGTCCTTGAAGGGCTTCTATTAAACGTTGGCTGGGAAAGGGCAGGGGGGGTGAGTGGCAAAATTAATTGACATTTGACATGGAATACGTCATATTCTGTTATTGACGTCCGGAACATTTCGTGTTCATTCTGTGATTGGAATACGTGATATTCTCCTTGAACAAAACACAGCTCACGACCAGGGCCACAGTCACAGAGACAATAAGAATTCAATCTTTGAAGTCAATATTCCGACACTCAAAACAATGGACTCATCTACCATAACAGATCTGAAGTGTTCCAACCATCAAGTCCTTCAAGGCTGCACTTTAAACACATCTCTTCAAAATTTATTTTCAACGTTAATGAAACAACATATCTTTGTAATGATTAACGTAGCCTATGTGTTAAGTATTGTCATGTATGCGGTTGTTATGATATAAATGTTTATATTTAATACGATGTTATCTTCATGTAAAGCGCCGTGAGCCAAGTTCCTTACATGGGGATACAGCGCTATATAAAGAATCCTATTATTATTATTATTATTATTATTATTATTATTATTATTATTTTTATCAATAAATGGCTGATATCAGCCAACTTATTACTTGTTACAGCTTTTAAACAGTAGAAATGTTTATGAAAAGATTTGTGTTGATTCATGACGAACAATCAACTTAAATAATCCCAGTGTTTTGTCACCACAGCTTCACATAACAAATGAAATTTATTAGTGTGGCTGTAAACAGACTTGATTGTCGGAGTGTTTTGTTTGGAGATTAGTTTTAGTCGGTCGTCGTCCGATGATTGGACCATTGCTTAGAGAACAGCAAGTTGTTTCGTTGGAAGCTTGTCAGCAAGTTCATGTTTTTTTTAAATTCCAAAATAAGTTTACCACTATGCTTCCTTGGGGATTCTGTCGTAGTTAGTATTTTCAATAACTAGTTCATTATAATTTTTTTTAGGTGGGGGAGGTGGGTGATGTTCTCTTTCAGATTGGTCGGTCCTTGTTTAAAGTTAACAGAAACTCGCGTGCAAAGTTGCAAAGCAACCATTCTTTGAGTAATATGTTACAAAATTTGCTGCGTGGTAATCGTAAACTGCTTGCGCGGTGTCGGTTAGATATATGCATGGCAATGCACCCGCACAGCTTAAAGGGAACATTGGATAGGGAATAGCCGAATAGTGGGGATGTGGCGGGATGGTTCGGTGTGGCTGGATGGGGGTGTGGCTAAATAGTGGGGGTGTAATTGGATGGTGGGGGTGTGGCAAGATGGTGGGTGTGCGGCTGGATGGTGGGTATGCGTCTGGATGGTGGGGATCTGGCTGGATGGTGGGTGTGTGTCAGGATGGTGGGGGTGTGGCTGGATGGTGGTGTGTGGCTAGATTGTGGGGTGTGGCTGGATGGTGGGGTGTGGCTGGAAGGATGGGGTGTGGCTGGATGGTGGGGGTGAGGCTGGATGGTCGGGGGTGTTGTTGGATGGTGGGGGGTGCGGCTGGATGGTAAGGTTTTATTGTCTTGTAGCTTTCTAGTGATGTAACATCTTAAAGCTGTCCTGGTTGACAATCTTTTGGCCTCGACAGGCTGACAACCAACTACTTGGCCTTGCAGCCGTCTATAAACATTGTAAAGTTTTAACTCCTCAGAGAAGTGAGCTTGAATCGTGCTTTAATCATGACTCTATTAGCGCTTTCACAGGGATTGAACTTTGGCCCTGTACCATGACAATGTTATTGCTGCTCTAGGAAGTAATCTTTGGGGACAAATATTCAAAATTTTCATTTTATTCCTACTCTAGGAGGTGACAGATGGGACATACATACAAACATTGCAATGTTAGTGCTAACCCAGATCTACAAACATTGCAACTCCAGTGCTACCCCAGATAATGATCTATGTGACAGATCTACAAACATTGCTATGTTAGTGCTACCCCAGATAGTGATCTATGTGACAGATCTACAAACATTGCTACTCCAGTGCTACCCCAGATAATGATCTATGTGACAGATCTACAAACATCGACATGTAAGTGCTACCCCAGATAGTGATCTATGTGACAGATCTACAAACATGGCTATGTCAGTGCTACCCCAGATAGTGATCTACGTGACAGATCTACAAACATTGCTACTCCAGTGCTACCCCAGATAATGATCTATGTGACAGATCTACAAACATTGCTACTCCAGTGCTACCCCAGATCTACAAACATTGCTACTCCAGTGCTACCCCAAATAATGATCTATGTGACTGATCTACAAACATCGACATGTTAGTGCTACCCCAGATAGTGATCTATGTGGCAGATCTACAAACATTGCTATGCTAGTGCTACCCCAGATAGTGATCTATGTGACAGATCTACAAACAAGGCTATGTTAGTGCTACCCCAGATAATGATCTATGTGACAGATCTACAAACATGGCTATGTTAGTGCTACCCCAGGTAATGATCTATGTGACAGATCTACAAACATGGCTATGTTAGTGCTACCCCAGATAGTGATCTACGTGACAGATCTACAAACATCGACATGTTAGTGCTACCCCAGAAAGTGATCTATGTGACAGATCTACAAACATGGCTATGTTAGTGCTACCCCAGATAGTGATCTATGTGACAGATCTACAAACATGGCTATGTTAGTGCTACCCCAGACAGTGATCTATGTGACAGATCTACAAACATTGCTATGTTAGTGCTATCCCAGATAGTGGTCTACGTGACAGATCTACAAACATTGCTATGTTAGTGCTACCCCAGATAGTGATCTAAGTGGCAGATCTACAAAAATGGCTATGTTAGTGCTACCCCAGATAGTGATCTATGTGACAGATCTACAAACATGGCTATGTTAGTGCTACCCCTGATAGTGATCTATGTGACAGATCTACAAACATTGCTATGTTAGTGCTACCACAGATAATGATCTATGTGGCAGATCTACAAACATGGCTATGCTAGTGCTACCCCAGATAGTGATCTATGTGACAATCTACAAACATTGCTATGTTAGTGCTACCCCAGATAATGACCTATGTGGCAGATCTACAAACATGGCTATGCTAGTGCTACCCCAGATAGTGATCTATGTGACAGATCTACAAACATTGCTACTCCAGTGCTACCCCAGATAGTGATCTATGCGACAGATCTACAAACATTGCTATGTTAGTGCTACCCCAGATAACGATCTATGTGGCAGATCTACAAACATGGCTATGCTAGTGCTACCCCAGATAGTGGTCTATGTGACAGATATGCGAACATGGCTATGTTAGTGCTACCCCAGATAATGATCTATGTGGCAGATCTACAAACATGGCTATGCTAGTGCTACCCCAGATAATGATCTATGTGACAGATCTACAAACATTACTACTCCAATGCTACCCCAGATAGTGGTCTACGTGACAGATCTACAAACATGGCTATGTTAGTGCTACCCCAGATAATGATCTATGTGGCAGATCTACAAACATGGCTATGCTAGTGCTACCCCAGATAGTGATCTATGTGACAGATCTACAAACATGGCTATGTTAGTGCTACCCCATATAGTGATCTATGTGACAGATCTACAAACATGGCTATGTTAGTGCTACCCCATATAGTTATCTATGTGACAGATCTACAAACATGGATATGTTAGTGCTACCCCATATAGTGATCTATGTGACAGATCTACAAACATGGCTATGTTAGTGCTACCCCATATAGTGATCTATGTGACAGATCTACAAACATGGCTATGCTACTGCTACCCCAGATAGTGATCTATGTGACAGATCTACAAACATTGCTACTCCAGTGCTACCCCAGATAGTGGTCTACGTGACAGATCTACAAACATCGACATGTTAGTGCTACCCCAGATAGTGATCTATGTGACAGATCTACAAACATGGCTATGCTAGTGCTACCCCAGATAGTGATCTACGTGACAGATCTACAAACATGGCTATGTTAGTGCTACCCCAGATAGTGGTCTACGTGACAGATCAACAAACATTGCTACTCCTGGCACTTATCTTGTAGACACACATTCAAACATCACCATCACCTACCACCACGTGACTCAACCGTATGCATACATTTTTGGGGCAGCGCTTTTTGCAGCATGAGCGCATGCCATTTTAGAGAATTGTTTCAAGACTGTCTGTGGCACTGAGCGCGGCGCGAATGGCTAAGAAGATCACAAACCACATCTGTACGATAACTTCGCGATCCTGTAGAAAGAGGATTAATGAAAGAAATGTTTTGTACAACTAGTCATCATTATTTTTAAGTAGGTGTGAATACAACTGACAACACCTTTGCCCCCCAGCCTTCTCCCTTCCTCCCCTCACCTCCGCATCACCCATCGATCCTTCCCTCCAGGCCGAATCCCCCACAAACTCGCGTACCAGCCAGAGTCGTACCCGCGGCTCCCCCCACCCTTCCCCCTCTGAGCCGATGGATGAGACGGACGAGAAGGTCCCCGTTGGCTCCGCCGCCGTTGAAGGTGTCTGTCGCGTGGCCTCGCACGACGCTCCCAGTGAGGTAGGCGTCCTATCTATCTACTAGTGTGTGAGTGCTATGGATTATAGCATTACCCGCTCTTGGTCTAATCGACTCCAGTTCGTACATTCACACAGTTCCTAGAGTGGTTATTTCCCTTTTTATTGTTAAAAAGTGATGTGATGTGTCAAATGTGCTTCCTTTTGGAGCTAAGATTTATCAAAGAATTTTTCGAAATGGAATGATTTCAGAATTCTCTCATCTGTGAAAAGTGGTGTAGCCCAACACGCAAATCATCATGGAAGTTTGTAGCAACACAGGTAAACAAGTCCTTTTATATCCTAAAATTGTTTTGGTGATCTATATTAACGACGGGGAGGAGGGCATGGCTTGCGCAAACACGAGAACCGCTGATTGAGTTTAGCGACTTCCTTAATTTTCTAAGTTAATTATAACCGTTTCATTATTTTTCTAACAAACACGGTTCGAATCTTTATTATTAATATGGAGATTGGATGATATCTTTAGAGGGTCACCTGCAAGCATTTATTTTCATGGAAGTATGGGTTGTCATCACTTGGTAAAGGGTCGGCATCAGCTTGGTAAAAGGTTGGCTTCAATTTGGTAAATGGTTGGCGTAAGCCCTTAAGGGGCTGACATCAGCTTGATAAAGGGTTGGCTTTGGGCCACTTAAAGGGTTGGCAAGAGCCTGGGAAAAGTTTGACATCAGCCTTGTAGAGAGTTAGCATCAGGTTGGTTAAGGGTTGGCATGAGGTTGGTAAAGGGTTGGCATGAGGTTGGTAAAGGGTTGACATCAACTTGGTTAAGTGTTGGCATCAACTTGGTAAAGGGTTGGCATCAGCCGGATAAAGGGTTGGCATCAGCCTGGTAAAGGGTTGGCGCCACACAATGATAAGGCTCAGACTCGCGCCCAGGCCCTCTGTTATTTCCTAGCATCACTCCCAGCCATCAAGATCCTCGACCGATGTCCTCAGCTCTAAAATGTCCTCAGCTCTAAATGTCCCCGGCTCTAAAAATGTCCTCCATCCCTCAGCCCCGTGCAATTCTATCGCGTGTAGGAGCCGCACTTAATGTTAGAAAGCAGCAGAGATGCCATCGAGTTATCTCCGACAATCACTGCACCAAATGGAAGGGACCGCCATCCCCCTCCCCCCACCCATCACACCACTCTCAAACAATAACAGGCATTTAGATTTTTCTTTATGTCAAAGTGTTTTTAAAACAAATGAAAGAATGGCCCACATAAGAAATGGATTATCATTGCTAGTATTTAAAAGATGGATTCCCGCAAAATGTAATGTCGCTATTACCAAATGAAATGTAGCCATGAAATCCCAAGTTTGTCGACAATTACCAGTTAAAATGTACGCATCAAGCCCCTAGCATGTCCACTATTAACTAGCTCTATATTTCAACAAGGATTTATGACTACTGTAGGTTAATTTTCCCATGGATGTCTCTATCACCACACGCTGACTGCTATGATAGCCTCCAACCTCTATGGCATTCAAGTCTTACTGCCATGACGTCATGTCTCTTATCACCACACGCTGACTGCTACCATAGCCTCCAAGCTCTGACTATGACATTCAAGTCTTACTGCCATGACGTCATGTTTCTATTTCCTGTTGTTGGTGTCAAGGAGCTCAAACATGATACATTTCGATAGTTGTAATGTTTGTCTACTGTATGGAAACCACTCGAGATGATCGGTTCTCAAACATGTATTGGCTGTGACCCCATTGTATGTAAACACTAGGCCCACTCGGAAAGAAGCTCTCACGAGCGGATGTTCCAACGGACAACATAAAATGTTTAAAAATTATTTGAAGCAGAGATTCCCTGAAATTTGATAATTTTATTATGAACCTAGAAAATACTTTTTTTTTTTGGTTTGTATTATAAGGAAATGGCAAAAATCCACCTTCACACAGAGCTGTGTAGAAAATAGATTAATGAGTAGGTGTGTAGACAACTGACCACTGAGATTACGACATCTGACAACTCACACTACGATATCTGACCACTCACACTACCACATCTGACCACTCACATTACGATATCTGACCACTGACACTACGACATCTGACAACTCACACTACGATATCTGACCACTCACACTACGACATCTGACAACTCACACTACGATATCTGACCACTGACACTACGACATCTGACTACTCACACTACGACATCTGACCACTGACACTACGACATCTGACCACTGACACTACAACATCTGACCACTGACAATACGACATCTCACCACTCACACTACGACATCTGACCACTGACACTACGACATCTGACCACTGACACTACGACATCTGACCAATCACACTACGACATCTGACCACTCACACTACGACATCTGACCACTCACACTACGACATCTGACCACTGACACTACGACATCTGACCACTGACACTACGACATCTGACCACTGACACTACGACATCTGACTACTCACACTACGACATCTGACCACTGACACTACGACATCTGACTACTAACACTACGACATCTGATCACTCACACTACGACATCTGACCCCTCACACTACGACATCTGACCACTTACACTATGACATCTGACCACTCACACTACGACATCTGACCACTCACACTACGACACCTGGCCACTCACACTACGACATCTGACCACTCACACTACGACATCTGACCACTCATACAACGACATCTGACCACTCACACTATGACATCTGACCACTCACACTACGACATCTGACCACTCACACTACGACATCTGACCACTCACACTACGACATCTGACCACTCACACTACGACATCTGACTACTCACACTACGAAATCTGAGCACTGTCACTACGACATCTGACCACTCACACTACGACATCTGACTACTCACACTACGACATCTGACCACTCACACTACGACATCTGACCACTCACACTACGACAACTAACCACTGAGACTACGACATCTGACCCCTCACACTACGACATCTGGTCACTCATACTACGACATCTGACCACTGACACTACGACACCTGGCCACTCACACTACGACATCTGACCACTCACACTGCAACATCTGACCACTCACATTCGACATCTGACCACTCACACTACGACATCTGCCCGTTGACACTACATCAGTCAACTGTCACTGCGATATCTGACCACTGACACTATGATATCTGACCACTGACTCAATGACATCTGACCACTGACACTATGACATCCGACAACTGACACAATGACATCTGACCACTGACACTACGACATCTGACCACTCACACTATGACATCTGACCACACACACTGTGACATCTGACCACTGACACAATGACATCTGACCACTGACGCAATAACATCTGTCTATATACTCTCCCTCAAACATCCCAAAAAACCAACAACAATCAAACTGTCTAGCGTGCTATACGTAACATTTCATTCCGCCCCAATTCCTGCAGTGTGTGTTTGTCCTGTCGCAGCCATCCCAGGCTTACAAATCACATCTGATCTTACACCCCGAGATTCACAGTTTCACCAGGAAGTCAGTTCTTGCCTTTATCCCCAGATGACCTACGGCATTTTCACCCATATCTGGTGTGGATTCTCCTCGTATAGATGGCAGGCAGTTTTTTGTTGTCGTCATTGTGGCTATCTTGTTTTATTGAACATAACAATCCAACAAGTTTGGCTGAAATGTGTACTCGCACAAAAAACGTTCGCTTGTTTGGGGACCAAGATGTGTGATGGTTAATAAAGTTAATGACGTGTAATGCTGTTTTTAAATATTTTCTTCGTAAAAATGTTTATGAATGTAACGAAATATTTGTGACTACAAATTTATATTATGCCAAATAACTTAATTAAGGAAAGTGGTTTCTAAGAAAAATACTTTTAGCATGTGCTAAAAGAATAGTGAAAAATCGATGCGATAATTCATAGTTTTAAAAATTTCCAAAAAATTTTATAGCTTATCTTCCTTTTCATTTTCCCCCCCTTCTTCGTGTCTTTTTATCTGTTAATTTTTGTGCGGCGAATAATGGTGGGTTTATATACGTGACCTTGACATCCACCAAAATGACTTAACAAAACACGCTTTCCAGGGGAAGAAATAGCGAATCAAAATCCCATGTAGGGCCAATAAGATCAACCCCTAGATACGCCCATGCATTCTTTTTTTTACGCCCCTCAACGATGTTGAATTTTTACACCCTCTTAAAAACAACTCCCCCCCCCTACATGTGTTTTAAAATTCCGTAAAGCAAACACACATTTATGCACCGAACGTGCATGCTACTATTTTGAGAATCTCATTTAGCGCAGATACGGGCGATTCATCTGGTTTATTTATTTAAATTAGTAACAATAATAATTCGTTACTTTGAAATGATGTATTGTGCAGATAAAAGTGTCTCTTCACGGGCGTCTCGCATTTATGTATGTCGTGTGTATTGTGTGTAATCTGGTCACAGTGTGTTCAGAGTCTGTAACACATGTCGTGCTGCATGCCTACCTGTGTGTTCATTATGTGTAACACATGTGCTGCATGCCTACCTGTGTGTTCATTATGTGTAACACGTGTGCTGTATGCCTACCTGTGTGTTCATTATGAGTAACACATGTGCTGTATGCCTACCTGTGTGTTCATTATGTGTAACACGTGTGCTGTATGTCTACCTGATTGTTTAGTATGTGTAACACATGTGCTGCATGCCTACCTGTGTGTTCATTATGTGTAACACGTGTGCTGTATGCCTACCTGATTGTTTAGTATGTGTAAAACTTGTACTGATGCCTACCTGTGTGTTCATTATGAGTAACACATGTGCTGTATGCCTACCTGATTGTTTAGTATGTGTAACACATGTGCTGCATGCCTACCTGTGTGTTCATTATGTGTAACACATGTGCTGTATGCCTACCTGTGTGTTTAGTATGTGTAACTCGTGTGCTACATGCCTACCTGTGTGTTTAGTATGTGTAATGCGTGTGCTGCATGCATACTGTGTGATTAATATGTGTAACATGTGTGTTGTATCCATACTGTGTGTTTATTGAG
Source organism: Radix auricularia (assembly GCA_002072015.1). Lineage (NCBI taxonomy): Eukaryota > Metazoa > Mollusca > Gastropoda > Lymnaeidae > Radix > Radix auricularia. The sequence goes on from MUZC01000222.1 coordinate 94,261, forward strand.
TGTAAAACGTGTGTTGTATGCATACCGTATGTTTAGTATGTGCAATACGTGTGCTGCATGCATACTGTGTGATTAATCTATGTTACTTCTTTGCTGTATGCCTACCGTGTGTTATGAAGTCCAAATGACTCTTCTATTCTCCAGAGCTATCCGTCAATTAATTCTCAGATTAATGGCATTTTTCCGTGCCGGAAATCATTTGGTCACCATCTTAAAGAGGCACAGGGTGGGAAGGGGGTGGTTTGCATAGAAGTGGCTGTGTGGGGGCGCGGGTATATTAGCTTTTCTACTGGAGAACTGCTGTCAACACTATTATAACGGAGTTGGGGAAACACCGTTGGGGGGGGGGTATAGAAATAGAGCTAATGGGAGGGGTGGGTATGAGGTTGATTTAAGTAGGAATCAGACTGTATTAGCATCTAGGCACCCTTTAGATTCACTGCTCGATATCGATCTTAGGCCTCTGACGTGATAGATTGGTGATGGGAGTGAGTCGTTGATAGATTGGTGATGGGAGTGAGTCGTTGATACATTGGTGATGGGAGTGAGTCGTTGATAGATAGGTGATGGGAGTGAGTCGTTGATAGATTGGTGATGGGAGTGAGTCGATAGATTGGTGATGGGAGTGAGTCGTTGATAGATTGGTGAGGGAAGTGAGTCGTTGATAGATTAGTGATTGGAAGTGAGTCGTTGATAGATTGGTGATTGGAGTGAGTCGTTGATAGATTGGTGATGGGAGTGAGTCGATAGATTGGTGATGGGAGGGAGTCGTTGATAGATTGGTGATGGGAGTGAGTCGTCGATAGATTGGTGATGGGAGTGAGTCGTTGATAGATTGGTGATGGAAGACAATCGTTTATAGATTGTTGATGAAAGTTAATCGTAGATAGATTGGTGATGTTTTATTGTCTTTTTAAAGAGGTGATTCTGAATGTATTGGGGAAAGTTCTGAAACTTGACAAGTGATTTTATAATAGTAGACGGGATGTGCCCCAAACGCTACACCAGGCACAAGTAGTGTATTAGTGATTATTTTAAACTCTACGGGTTTTAAGACCATGGCGTGGCATTCTGTCATTTGGGCTTTTCAGGATGCGTTCTTGATATGAGGCTTGTAGCTTAGATTGCTGATTAAAAAACTTTAGGGGTTTTATATTACGTTGATATACAGGTGATTTTGAATTTTTTATATACAGGTGCTTGTAAAAAGTCGATATACAGGTGATTGTGAAAAGTTGATGTACAGGTGATTGTGAAAAGTTGATATACAGGTGATTGTGAAAAGTTGATATACAGGTGATTGTGAAAATTTGATTTACAGGTGATTGTGAAAATTTGATTTACAGGTGATTGTGAAAAGTTGATATACAGGTGATTTAAAAAAGTTGATATACAGGTGATTTAGAAAAGTTGATATACAGGTGATTTTGAAAATTTAATATACAGGTGATTGTAAAAAGTTGATATACAGGTGCTTCTGAAAAGTTGATAAACAGGTGATCTTGAAAAGTTGATATACATGTGATCTTGAAAAGTTTATATACAGGTGATTTTGTAACGTAGATATAGAGGTGATTATGTAAGTTTGATATACAAGTGAATTTGTTACTACATTAATACACAGGTTAATTTGATGCTATGATTTGTTATGTTGATATGAAGGTGATTATTATGAAAAAAGTCAGCAGATCGGTTATGGCTGAAATTTAAAACCCGGGACTCAGCCGATAAATCGATGTGAAAGCCTGCATAAGAGATCGGCCGGGATTATTTGTAAACTCTCCTCCTCCTTCCCTCCCCCTCCCCCCACACCCTTCTAATGATCCCCGCTAGAACTAACTCTCTAGAAACTTTCTCCCCTGGCCGTAGAACTTTCTCCATTCCGTCATCGGCCAGGGGCTGTTTGGGAGCTAATTATTTCAGGGCTTCGGGAGGAACGATTTCTTCTGAGTTGCCATTGCCACGCTATCAACTGTCACTTATCTCAGTGGTGAGGTGACACACGTACCCAGGCTATCAACTATCACTTATCTCAGTGGTGAGGTGACACACGTACCCAGGCTATCAACTGTCACTTATCTCAGTGGTGAGGTGACACACTACCCAGGCTATCAACTGTCACTTATCTCAGTGGTGAGGTGACACATGTACCCAGGCTATCAACTGTCACTTATCTCAGTGGTGAGGTGACACACGTACCCAGGCTATCAACTGTCACTTATCTCAGTGGTGAGGTGACACATGTACCCAGGCTATTAATTGTCACTTATCTCAGTGGTGAGGTGACACATGTACCCAGGCTATTAATTGTCACTTATCTCAGTGGTTAGGTAATACATGTAACCAGGCTATTGTCATTTATCTCAGTGGTGAGGTGACACATGTACCCAGGCTATTAATTGTCACTTATCTCAGTGGTTAGGTGACACATGTACCCAGGGTATTAATTTTCACTTATCTCAGTGGTGAGGTTCTGTTTAACAGACACCTGTATCCAGGTCATCAACGCTCCTGGTATTGTTGGAACATAAATACATGATACATAAACGTTTTAGGTGTTTAAAACAAGTAATGGTTATTATCTATGTGTATAAAACAATACAGTAATGGTATTAATTATGCGCATAAAACAATAAAGTAATGGTTTAATATTTATGTGTTTAAAAATTTTGAATCGATTTTTAACCCACTTTCTCGTAAGCTAACGAGCTGAAATTTTGCAGAAAGACTCAAGCCAATGATAAAAATAATGTATTAAAATTTCAAATCGATCGAATGGAGATTAATTGAATTATTTAATTTTTAAATTATTTATTTATCGCTTTATAACATGTTAATTTTTGAGATAGAGTTGTGTCGAGCGTAATATGTTCAACAACCTTTCATGTTGCGCAATAAGGTGCGCATTATATTAAACACGTTTTACGAGACATAACTGAAATTTTGTATTTTCGGATTGTTTTGACCTGCGTATTATAATGAACATCCTTATAGTTATGTCTCGTATATAAAGGAGTTATAGTGAACAACTTTTTTTTAAACGTTTTTTTTTTCTATTTTACATACCAATTAGTCCTTTAAAATAGAATTATTTGTAGAGCGTTAACTTTAAAATAAACTGTTTATATTGAAAATTATATAAACAATAGTATATAAAAAAATTAATAGTTGTAATCGTATTAAGTTTTCAAATATAATTTTTACAACTCATTGGATCTTTATGTAACATGCCTTGAACTAACATTTGAGAAATGAGACTTAGCAATATTTTCCATTGTTAATATGCAGTTTTTTCCATGGTATGCATAACTTTGATTTCATTTTTTGTGTGGATTTAGTTCAGAATTTTGTTGTTTTTTTAAACAAAATGTCTTTTAGACAGGGGAAATAACTAAATAAAGCAAAAGATGTATATTGTTTGTTTTAGTTACTTCCCTTGAAATTTTAGTATAATGACGTCATACAGCTTTATTTTTAGCTTTAATAAAAATTATCGATTAATTAATCGGTAATTTTTCAAAAGTTTATCAATAACAGCCTTATTATTAATATGATACGCCGAATTGGGTTGCAGCATTACCAGTATAAATTTCCTAATAAGTGTAGCATTATTAACATGATAGCATGACTCATAATGTGGTTTCTATGGGGTTTTCTCTGTCAGAAATCAAACCAATCCTTCTATGTTAAAATCAGAAGTCAACTTATTCCTTCTATGTTACAATCAGAAGTCAACTTATTCCTTCTAAGTTAAAATCAGAAGTCAACTTATTCCTTCTATGTTAAAATCAGAAGTCAACTTATTCCTTCTATGTTAAAATCAGAAGTCAACTTATTCCTTCTATGTTAAAATCAGAAGTCAGCTTATTCCTTATATGTTACAATCAGAAATCAACTTATTCCTTAGATGTTACAATCAGAAATCAACCTATTTCCTGTAGTTTGCAGTTCAGATAGTCAGCCATACATTCACAGCCTGTCACAATTCTCAAACTGTCCCATCTGTCTTCTCTCTCTCCGTACTGCCATTTATAAACTTATGTCAGCTCCTAGATAAAGCTCTTATTGCAGTGAATACTTGAAATAAAAACACTGTGGTAAGGTCATGTATGTCCTTTCTGTCATATGGGTCAGATGCCTGTTTGTCCCTGCTTTCCTATGAGACCTATGACTGTATGCTCCTACAGTCCTACCGGGTCCTATGCCAACAATAGATAAACAATTGTAAAGTCATGTGTGATCTTTCTGTCCTATGCCTGTCTGTCCCTGCTGACCTAAGGGTCCTATGTCTGTCTGTCCCTGCTGACCTAAGGGCCCTATGTCTGTCTGTCCCTGCTTACCTAAGGGCCCTATGTCTGTATGTCCCTGCTGACCTAAGGGCCCTATGTCTGTCTGTCCCTGCTGACCTAAGGGCCCCATGACTGTATGTACATAATGTCCTACCTGGCCCTATGCCAATATTAGAAACATGATTATAAAGTCATATGTGATACTACTGTCCTATGGTTTCTATGACTGTTTGCGCCTAATGTCCTACCTGGTCCTATGCAAACAATAGAAAAACAATTATAAAGTCATGCGTGATCCAACTGTCACACGGGCCCTATGCCTGTTTGTCCCTGCTGTCCTATGGGCCCTATGCCAAAAATAGAAACACTGTTGTAGTCATGTGTGATCCAACTGTCACATGGGCCCTATGCCTGTTTGTCCCTGCTGTCCTATGGGCCCTATGCCAAAAATAGAAACACTGTTGTAAATTCATGTGTGATCCAACTGTCACATGGGCCCTATGCCTGTTTGTCCCTGCTGTCCTATGGGCCCTATGCCAAAAATAGAAACACTGTTGTAAAGTCATGTGTGATCCAACTGTCATATGGGCCCTATGCCAACAATAGAATTGCTAGGTTATCTAGGAAAATGTTTAGTTTCTCCAAAGCCAGGGACCGTAAATCGTACCCTCATTATGAGGCGAACACCTCCCGAAGCGCTCGAGACACTAATTCGCCTACTTATCGAATAGTATGTGCTGGTGTTAAGGGCTGAGTAATCGATAATCTCCCTTGGTCTGTACAGTAAATCTCATCATCGCTCTCAGCGCCTCCTCGGTCCCTGTAGTTGTCCTCTCAACACGAGTCGGTATCTTTCTATTTCTACTCCAATCGGTGGTATCTTTCTATTTCTACTCCAGTCGGTGGTATCTTCCTATTTCTACTCCAGTCGGTGGTATCTTCCTATTTCTACTCCAGTCGGTGGTATCTTTCTATTTCTACTCCAATCGGTGGTATCTTCCTATTTTTACTCCAGTCGGTGGTATCTTCCTATTTCTACTCCAGTCGGTGGTATCTTCCTATTTCTACTCCAGTCGGTGGTATCTTCCTATTTCAGTCGGTGGTATCTTCCTATTTCTACTCCAGTCGGTGGTATCTTCCTATTTCTACTCCAGTCGGTGGTATCTTTCTATTTCTATTACACTCAATAGTTTCTCTTTGTCTTACTTTCTCCCCACTTTCTTGTCTTACTTTCTCCCCACTTTCTTGTCTCACTTTCTCCCCACTTTCTTGTCTTACTTTTTCCCCACTTTCTTGTCTTACCTTCTCCCCACTTTCTTGTCTTACTTTCTCCCCACTTTTTTGTCTTACTTTCTCCCCACTTTCTTGTCTTACTTTTCCCCCACTTTCTTGTCTTTCTTTCTCCCCACTTTCTTGTCTTACCTGTTCCCCACTTTCTTGTCTCACTTTCTCCCCACTTATTTGTCTTACCTTCTCCCCACTTTCTTGTCTTACCTTCTCCCCACTTTTTTGTCTTACCTTCTCCCCACTTTTTTGTCTTACCTTCTCCCCACTTTCTTGTCTTACCTTCTCCCCACTTTCTTATCTTACCTTCTCCCCATTTTCTTGTCTCACTTTCTCCCCACTTTCTTGTCTCACTTTCTCCCCACTTTCTTGTCTCACTTTCTCCCCACTTTCTTGTCTTACCTTCTCCCCACTTTCTTATCTTATCTTCTCCCCACTTTCTTATCTTACCTTCTCCCCACTTTCTTATCTTATCTTCTCCCCACTTTCTTGTCTCACTTTCTCCCCACTTTCTTGTCTTACCTTCTCCCCACTTTCTTGTCTCACTTTCTCCCCACTTTCTTGTCTTACCTTCTCCCCACTTTCTTGTCTTACCTTCTCCCCAGAACTTAATTTTCCTTGAGTTCAACCCAATGTCTGTCTGAGGTCCAAAACCTTTTTGTCAGCTCCCAAGAAACTTGACCATAGTTTTGTCAACATCCTGCCTGTTTCAACAGTCCCATTGTGTCCACTACCACGATGACCCCTACCCCCTACGTTAAAAAAGGGGGGAGGGTTCAAGTTTGACGGACACCAGAGAGAATTTCCATAAACGATTGGTTTATAGCGATGGTAGTCTGCCGTCTCTGTTTGACTTTATTCAAGGCCTGTGGGCTTTTGTCTTTATAGTCCAGCTCATTTTGATTTATAGCCGTGTCTATAATATTTGACCTACAGACCCGTCTATGTTTGACTTAATTGTCCGGCCCTGTTTGACTGACCGCCTGTGTCCTATAACCTCGTGGCCATTAGAACTTTCTCGGGGCTCAGTAGAGCTTGGCGGCGCCCGTCTCCTCTCCAGGTCAGCGGATTACTTTGACAGCAATAGTCATTCATTAATCAATTTTCATTGTGGTCTAAACGTGGGCTAGAGACCACGCTCACTATTGACTTCGCTATCCAGCCGCCATATACATTCATAGGTGTGTTCATTATACCAACATTGAATTGATCTGATTTGGAAGAAGGGGGGTGAGTGGTGCTGGTATTTACTTGATTATAGTCAACCAGACCTGGAAATGTTTAGTGTTAGATGAAACCATGGACATACGTTTGGATGACGTCATATAACCTCTCAGGCCTTTGTCTTGGCCCCCCCCCCCGCACACCATGGTGGAGCTAGAAATGCTGCCCACCGAAAATGGGACAGGCTTTTTTTTTGTGTGTGTGTGCACAGGATGACCTGACGAGTCTTAGGCCATTAACCCAATAACTGACAGCAAATTAACATGACCACTCACCTTACCACTAGCCGACACTTGAACTGACCCTCTGGCATACACTTACCTGAGCCATGGGGTCAAATGTCAACTTGGTGACCTATTAATTTATCGTTTATCTTATCTGATTACAAATGGTCATTCCACACAGAAGATCACTGTGTCCTATGCTTATCCATGGTTTATGGCTAGTCTTGCACTTGTATTAGTTATTGATAGAGTTGGCTTTCCTAGTTTCCTCAGCTAACCCATTCAACGCCCGAAGCCCTGAGAGGAAGAACGAAGATTTGAATGGGTTTTTTCTTGCGTTCGGAGTATAGAAAAAAGTATCTTTATACATACACGCACACACACACACACACACACACACACACACACACACACACACACACACNTATATATATATATGATGGTTGTATTATATTACCTTTGTGTTATTTCCAAGCTAGAATTAATTGCCTTGTGTATTATTACTGCTTTGATCTCTGTACTTCTATCCTCCAGTGTTTCTACGTTTCATGATTTAACTACCGTATATATTACCACGATTTATTACCTTGCTTTCGTTTCTTTTTGTCTGTCCGTAAATTTAAAGCACTTCTGAAGGTCCTAGAGGTAACCAAAATTTTACCACAGATAGATCTTGGATGACAATGCATTGTATTAAAATTTCAGTTCGATTGAATGTGCCGTAATTCAATTAATGCATTTTAAAGCTTATCTCGGATACGGTGGTCGAGTGGCAGCGCGTTTGACTGGCGTACCGATGGTCACGGGTTCAAATCCATGCGAAGGCAAGGATTGCTCCCGGGGCCTAGGGCATCCTTGAGTCACCCAATTCCGAATGGGTAATGCGTGGAACCCTCTTAGCCGTGGCCTGTGATCGCAGCATCCCTTGCCAACTGATCATCTGCCATGGTCTGTTGGCGCAATTATCTTCTACATAGAAGGAGAGTCTGTATAGATAAGATAACATCTTTATATAGCATCTGTATCCGTCTGCTATTGTTTACATTCACGTGCCCCCGAAGTTCACCCCGTGACCACATCCTCGTGGTATTAAAACGTTAAACGAGCCTCCACGCGGTTAGACCTGGCAATCCGTAATACATGGAAACCATTTAAGTAATATAAATAGGGAAATAACATTTCTACATACTTCATGATTTTACACGTAAATTAAAAAGAATAAAATAAACAGACGTAAAAAAAAGTGTTTTTTTTAAATAAGAAAATATATTAAAACTTATAAGTTTGTACGAATTTGTACGCTTTTTCTACTGTTAATAAAAAAAAAAAAAAATCCCAGAAACTCTTGCCTAACAAAGACAAAGAAGGTAGCACAAAAAAGACAATAATAAAATCAGATTTAGCTTATAGTTTCCACTGTCCTATTATTTTCAGATGGTCGGCTTCAAAGTGGGTTTCACACTTTTAATACTTTTCTCTTCTAAAAGAGAGGCTGGTCACCTTATGAAAGAACGTGCTGTAGAATGAGTAAATCCTGTAATGGGATTACTATTTTCTAATTTACCTTGCAACTGTTGTACCTTATGGGTGTTAAGTAACCAGATGTATGGGCTCAAAATAAACTGCTCAACTAGTCCAGTGCTTCTCAAAATTTATAGTACGCTGACAGGCAGAAATTTTTGACTTGTTTCAGGGACCGGTGCACCATGTTCCCTGTACCCTCGTGGTAGCCAAATGTAATTTATTTTATTTCATTTGTTTGGCTTTATGTGCTTATTGACGAAACAAATTGACATATTCTTTAGGGTGAGAAGAAAAAATTGGAAGTTTGAAATGTAGGATTATGACTAGATTTTTCTGTCCTTTCTTGATAACTGCTCCGTACCGTCGGAGGATGGCCCCCGGACCGGCACCGGAACGCGGACCGTTAATTTGACTAGCACTGAGCTAGGCTATCTAATCACCTCTACAATATTTCACTAGGGATATAAGGATTGCTGGTCAGTGTGCAAAAAGAGAAAAATCTCGTGTGCAAAGTTTAGCAGCATCTATTTTTGTGTGCAATATTTTTACAAAATTGCTGCGCGGTAATTCTACACTGATGCACGGCGCGCAACCGCGTAGCTTATTGGGAACATTGCTATACACCCTGCCAAATATTGAACATTAGTTTATTTTGGAAATTTAAGCAAAATGTAGAACAATTCGCGACACACTATTTTTCCATTACCATCGGTCCACATTTTTCTGACCACTGGCGAAATATTTAGCTGACCTTTAAAGAGCCCCGAGCTCCATTTGATCGCCATTGAGTCCGTGAATACCCACCATAGCCGTGCACAGCAGCATGACGCGTGCATCTTGCAGTACAAAGGGATTTATTGATCCCCCTGGCCAACCATGCGCTGTAATCATAAGAATAATCGATCGACTTACGGGTCCGTGAAAAAGGTGGTGATACAAGAAATAGTGGAGTGGAAACCGGGGCCATTTGGAACAAAAATAATCAGCCATTCAAGACACTTTGAAAACTTTAGAGATCGGAAGGTGTGGTGTGTTGTGGTGTGGTTTAGGAGGTAGGAAGGTGTGGTGTGGTCAAGATGGTAGGCAATCCCGGTGTGTTGGGTGGTCAAGAAGATAGGCATTTGTGTTGTGGGCGTGGTTAAGGTGGTAGTCAGGGGTGGTGAGTTGTGGGTGTGGTCAAGGTGGTAGGCAGGTGATGGGTGTTGTGTTTTTAATGTGGTAGGCAGGTGTGGTGTGTTGTGGGTGTGGCCACGTAGGATTGATGGAGTGGATGAAGGCTAGGGACAACCTTACCCCAAGACTTCCTCTGATCACTGACTTCCAGACAATCTCCGAGTCCCCTTACTCTAACGCCGTCACCAAGGTAAACATATTCTCTACTTGGCTCCGTCGCTCCATCAAGATGGCGCATGATGCAGGGCGTAGATCAAAGGAATGACACAACCGCTCACCTGAAGCCGCAATGAAATTGTTTTATGGCAAACATTCTTTTCAGCAACACTTGAGCTCTCTGAGAGTTAAGTCCCATCATAGTGCAGGGCTTTCACCTACATATAATGACATTGTTGGGACTTGCTTAGCCTTCATTTCGGAAGGACTTTCTCTGACAAACATAAAGGTTTTTATTTTTTTCTTTAAAGTCATATTATTAATAGTTCCTTGATTTATGGTTTCTGTTCGTCGCGCCTTTTGTTCTTTATATGTAGGTCACTTCTGTACGTCCTAGTCTGAGGACGTATGTACGTCCTAGTCCTAGAACGTATGTACGTCCTAGTCCTAGAACGTATGTACGTCCTAGTCCTAGCACTTCTGTACTTTCTATTCCTAGCACTTATGTACTTTCTAGTCCTAGCACTTATGTACTTTCTATTCCTAGCACTAATGACCTCTCTATTCCTAGCACTTATGTACTTTCTAGTCCTAGCACTTATGTACTTTCTAGTCCTAGCACTTATGTACTTTCAATTCCTAGCACTAATGTACTTTCTAGTCCAGCAATTACGTACTTTCTATTCCTAGAAACTATGTACTTTCTAGTCCTTGTACTTGTATTTTCCCCAGTCCTAGAACTCATGTACTTTCTAGTCATTGTACTTACTCTTCCTAGTCAACCGACTGGCTCAGTACTGTTACTGTGACACTTTACAGACAAGCTACTATGAGAGGATCTTTTAATGCTATTTATTAACTTGGCCTACACTCCATGTCCACGTCACACCCCCATCCCCCACCCCTACACCGTAGTGATACATTAAACATTCACACTAGGCAAGCGTTATTCACACAGCTGTGTGGATAACGTAAGCGTTATTCCCACAGCTGTGTGAATAATCTAAGCGTTATTCCCACAGCTGTGTGAATATTGCCAGCGTTATTCCCACAGCTGTGTGAATATTATTAACGTTATTCACACAGCCAAAAAATGTGATAGTTATACTGACTTTAAATTAAAAGCATACTAATCTATAGGTCGTTTGGCTAATAGCTATTGATACTGAATAGTAAATAGACTTGTTATATAGCCTACAGCCTAAATATGAACATCGTAAATCATTATAATAATAATGTCGATCTTAATAGTTATATGTTAATTAAAAATTAATTTTACTTGTCTTAGTGTTGTTAACCTTCTGAGTTTAGACAAAAAATATTCCAATTTATTACACGTATGTAGTTATTAAGTTTAAGGTGTCGTCCATAAATGACATCACGCAATTTTTGTTGATTTTTAAAGTCTCAACCAGTCGTCAAAAAGTTTTGCACCTCCCCCATCCCCAATTAAAGCAGTTTTTTTTCTATTTGGAGCTGAGCATATTTCAAGTACCTTTTTTTGTCATGTAATTATGTATTTAGTGTAAGTCTGCCCTCTAATAACATAACACTTGTGAATCCGTGTAAAACGTCAATATACAAAAATTGTAAACAATCCAATATTTAAGAAAAACTATTATTTGAAGTTGTGCTGTTTGATGTGACGCCT
>MUZC01000222.1:113447-125579 GCA_002072015.1 Radix auricularia
CTTGTATTGTAACATCTCATTTCTATGTTACACTGTCATCTTGTATTGTAACATCTCAGTTCTATTTTACACTGTCATCTTGTATTGTAACATCTTATTTCTATGTTACACTGCCATTTTGTATTGTAACATCTCAGTTCTTTGTTACACTGTCATCTTGTATTGTAACATCTGAGTTGTATGTTACACTGTCAACTTGTATTGTAACATCTCAGTTCTATGTCAACTTGTATTGTAACATCTCAGTTGTATTTTACACTGTCATCTTGTATTGTAACATCACAGTTCTATTTTACACTGTCAACTTGCGTTGTAACACCTCCCTTCCTTGCCACCATGGCTACACCTCGCCAGCAATAATCCCGCCCGTCAGCCATCTTGTCATGTGATGCCGTCCTAAAATAACTTTATCTACGTCAAACAGAACTCGGCCCTCGGGAAATAGACATATATATAAAATATAACAAAAAAAAAAGTTGTTGTTCTAATTCGAAGAGATGTTGTTGAATATTTGATGAGAATGGCTGTGAAGACTTTTACATAGATGATGTGTGTCACAATAGCTGATGATGATTTCATTGTTGTCATTAAACTCATTGAATTTTTTTTTTTTTTTAAAATGGGAATACAATCCTGTGAGTTAATGGATGCTGGTTTATCGTGAACAAACAACTGCGCCTAGTGGAGAGATGTTTGGTAGGGAGAAATAATGGGTGGTTGGTGTGGGGGTGGTAGTGGTGGTGTCGCGAGGACGCACCCAGAGAAGAGACCTCGAGACGGGAAGTCACAGACGTATAGCATTCATTAGCATCACTCAAAAAGTTTTTAGGAAAAATGTCGGCCGAAAGAATTTCACAAACGACATTATGAATATAGAATCATAGAAACTGCAGTCGTATGCATACCTAAGGCTACCAGGTTGTTTCAAGGCTACCAGCTTGTTACAAGGCTAGCAACTTGTTACAAGGCTACCAGCTTGTTACAAGGCTACCAGCTTGCTACAAGGCTACCAGCTTGTTACAAGGCTATCAGCTTGTTACAAGGCTACCAGCTTGTTACAAGGCTAACAACTTGTTACAAGGCTACCAGCTTGTTACAAGGCTACCAGCTTGCTACAAGGCTACCAGCTTGTTACAAGGCTACCAGCTTGTTACAAGGCTACCAGCTTGTTACAAGGCTACCAGCTTGTTACAAGGCTACCAGCTTGTTACAAGGCTAACAGCTTGTTACAAGGCTACCAGCTTGTTACAAGGCTACCAGCTTGCTACAAGGCTACCAGCTTGTTACAAGACTACCAGCTTGTTTCAAGGCTACCAGCTTGTTACAAGGCTACCAACTTGTTACAAGGCTACCAGCTTGTTACAAGGCTACCAGCTTGTTACAAGGCTACCAGCTTGTTACAAGGCTACCAGCTTGTTACAAGGCTACCAGCTTGTTTCAAAAGCAGTTTCCAGTATTTCCAGTTATTCCATCTTGTTCATTTTGATTGCTAATCTTTTCGATGTCCGTGTGTTGTAACTATTGATGTCCTTCTGTGTTGGATCTATTGATTTGTTTCTACTAGTCTATTAGAACAAGAGCTCATTAGACCGAGTAGTTTACATTACATCTGAAATATAAGCTTCCCTTCGTCTTCCTCTGGTCCAGCTAGGCGAAGTTGGTAGGTTGATTACAGTTGAGGGGGTTGATCTCATTTGGACTTGAGGGGGTTGATGTCATTTGGACTTGTGGGGGTGGATGTGACTTGGATATGAGGGGTTGGATGTCATTTTGATATGAGGGGTGGAATTCACTTGGAGTTGAGGTAGTGGATGTCACGTAAACTTGAGGGGGTGGATGTCACTTGGACTGGAGGGGGTGGATGTCACTTGGACTGGAGGGGGTGGATGTCACTTAAACTTAAGGGGATGGATGTCACCTGGACTTGAGGGGATGGGTGTGGTTTTTGAGGGTTGCATATGACTTTGATTGGGTTTATGTTATTTTAGGCGAATTTCACATTTAGAGTTGCGCTGATTTTTCAATAGAAAGTATGTCACCAGCCAATATATTTTTAAATGGCCAAACACAATGGAACGCCTCAAATTTAGCTTTGTGGAATAGCACGGGGTATGACGGATTTCTATACGAATGTGATGGTGTAAGACGTATTGGTGTAAGAACGGGATTATGTGTGTTTAATGGTAGGGTGTATGGTTGCTAAGTTCAGTATAGAGTGTTGTTAAATGCTTGTAGTTGTAGGATGAATGGCGTAAGGTTGTTTTATTGTTAATAGTAACATTGTGTCATGAAAAATGGCTTGTTGTTTCTTTTTGTATAGCAGTGTGTCAGACTTGTTGCTTAGGATGGCAGGATAAACGATGGTTCCGTGTAAGATGGTAGGATAAACGATGGTTCCGTGTAAGATGGTAGGATTTATGATGGCACGTTTGATTATTAAGTTTTCTGAAAGTAGAATATCATAACCATCATTTGTTTTATTGTTGCATCACATAACCATATTTTTACATGGTAGAATCTTATGGCCAAACTTTTTAATGTGGTAAAATCGCATAGACAACCTTATGGTACATACTCAGTGTACTGTTTATAGACAGCGGTGTGTACTGACGTCATTAAACAAAATGGCGGTGAGACTGAAATCAGGCTTATAAATAAGTCAATGGAAAAGACGTACGTGACTCTTTGGGTTTCCCCGAAGCTAAATTTAAATTTTTTTAATATTCGTTTTATTTGTGTATTGTTTGTTCGTTGAAGAAGGCTCTTTGCCGAAATGTTCGCTGTTTCGTTACCTCATGTCAGGCTAACCCTTACCCTGTTTACGTCTTTTCCATTTACTGACGTCATTAAACTTCGGTTCGTCAACTAGTGGTGGTGGGAGTTTGACCAGCACAGATGGGAGACCTTCCAACGTACTGACAATCATGCTATGAATGGGCTTAAGGAACCTTCCAGGATTGTATATGAGAGGACGTGACAAAGAGGAGATAACGCGAGATGTCACTTGTGTCACGTGAGCGGGGCTGGCCAATCGTAGATGTCATTTGTCGCTGGGTATGACGTCAGCGATTATCAAATTCAATTTGTGGGGGAGCTTTGATCAGGGATTCTCAAAATGTTTGCCTCAGAGGAGCGATTTCAATGATTGGGACTTGTTTGCCTAAGAGAAAATCCTTGACCACATTTTCCGTGTAATAATTTGTTTGCAGCCGTTGTGCCAGAGAAAAAGTATCGTGTTACTTTTTAATGAATTCTTGTATACTCTTGTCATCAATGTGAGGGTACGTCAACACTTTGGTAAGGAGAGTATTAAATGAATTTTGTGACATATTGATGGAAAAAGATTTTGCTATCATCCAAACGAGTGGTTCCCAAACTTTTTTGACCAGAAATTCAAGGGTATTACTTTAAATTTTAAAAATCTTTTTAATTAAAAAAAAACAAAAAACAATTCACATCTCATATCTATTTCCAAACATTGAGCCATACTTCAAATATTCAACAACACTGTATTGTCGGCATTGTTTCTTCGGCTTACTAAGTCCTGGATTTACCTATTTGCTAATCAAGCTATAGCTTAGGGCCACCCGCATTCTTGAGGCCTCGAGAATTATTTTCATAATACTGAAAAAAGAATATCCGGACTTCAAAAGGGCTCCCATATCTCAAATAGCCTCGGGCTCCCATATCTCAAATAGCCTCGGGCTCCCATATCTCAAATAGCCTCGGGCCCCATATCTCAAATATCCTAGGGCTCCCGTATCTCAAATAGTCTAGGGCTCCTATATCTCAAATAGCCTATATCTGGCCCAGAGCACACTCATTCTCTTAAATGTTGTGACGAACCACTGTTAATAATTATATACGTTTTAAATGGAATGCTACAGTAAAGCACCATTGAAAATAATGTTTGATGATAGGATACAATTTAGATAACTATAACTTCCAGATACATTGAAAAATACCCAACCTTGCAAACCTCATGGGACGCGGTGGTGGAGTGGTAGCGCGCTCGACAGGCGTACGGATGGTCACGAGTTCGAATCCACGCGAAGGCGAGGATTTGCTCTCGGGGCCTGAGGAGTCCCCGAGTCACCCAGCTCTGAATGGGTACCTAACTAAACAATAGTTAGGCGGCTGGGTAATGCGTGGAACCCTTATAGCCGTGGCCTGTGATCGCTGCATCACTTGCCAACAGATCATCTGTCCTGGTCTGTGGACGCAATTACCTTCTGCATAGAGCGTCTGTATATCTAAGATAAGATAAAAAATTGTAGTTCTCTGACCTAATTATTGGAATTCCGCATTTCCTTCCCATCAAGCTAGACTTTTCAATAAACCAAGTATTTTGATTGGTTATATCTGTGGAACTTAAACTCAGTTCTACTACATTTTCTTGGTAAAACAACATTATACTCCATGATTTTATAGCACCTAAGATCGTATTTAATTTTTTGAAACATACTATTCTATTTATTGTTATTTATTTTAATTTCTGTAACAATAAAAATTAAACAAAGTTTTGAAAGTTTTGTTATTGTATATTAAACCTTGCGCGGATCACCTGACGATGTTCAGGGATGACCAAATCAATTTTAATTTCTCACGGACCCCCTGAGAGGTGCCGTGGACCCCTGGGGGTCCGCATGGACCACTTTAGGAACAACTGATCTAAACGAAATGACCTTAAAAAATAATGGCCACAAAAAGAAGGGGAAAAAACAACAAAAAACAAAACAAAACAAACAAACAAACAAAAATCTCATGTTATAAAGAGACGCTATTAATCTCATGTTAAAAAGAGACGCTATTAATCTCATGTTATAAAGAGACGCTATTAATCTCATGTTAT
This sequence comes from Radix auricularia, assembly GCA_002072015.1. Taxonomy (NCBI): domain Eukaryota; kingdom Metazoa; phylum Mollusca; class Gastropoda; family Lymnaeidae; genus Radix; species Radix auricularia. Next base: position 118,300 of record MUZC01000222.1, read on the forward strand.
AAAGAGACGCCGTGAATCTCATGTTATAAAGAGACGCCGTGAATCTCATGTTATAAAGAGACGCCGTGAATCTCATGTCATAAAGAGACGCCGTGAATCTCATGCTATAAAGAGACGTTGTTACTGTTGTACACGTGACAGCGTGACGACGGCCATGTCCCAAGTTTCACGACAGCCTAGATGTGTCTTACGGAAAGAGATTTCTAATCGCCGCAGACAGCGGACAATGCGACTTGATGGTAATCTGTATGTCACTTCGAATTCCCGCATGTGTCAATTATTCCAATTTCTCCAGCGACACCTCACGGCTCCCGCCTTGGGCTTCCCGATCAAAATAAGCTCACCGAAGGGGAGGAAACCCTTGGCTAAATAAAGCGAGAGAACTCATGAGGAGAAAGTAATGGCCAAAAAAAAAAACAACGAAGTGGTGAGGGTTTTTTGTTGTAGTTTTTTTTTTTGGGGGGGGGGGCGGAATGGGTAGGGCGAGGAGATTCAGAGAGGCGATGAAGATTAGTCGATAGATTTGACTGTATCATGTAATGTCTAACAGGTTTTACCGTATCTACCGCTAGTTCTCAATAAACCTGCAATGTCTTGGTGCAGTATGCAGTTTGTTTTTTTACCAATGTACCACAAGGATCAGCCGGGGAGGTGCAGACTTAAGACACCCCTCCCCCCACCCCCCACACTTTCTGACAAACGTCTCCAACAAACTACTTGTAATACACATGAACCAATGTTATCTTAGTTTAATTAAATTTTTTTTAGACGTTTGCAATTATTCGACAGTTGCCCTTCCAGATGTTAACAGCTTCGCGTAACGCATGAATGCAGTTGTGCACATGAGTACCGAGTACTTCTGAAGTACTTCAGTTCCGTCCAAGTGCTTTTAGCTAGGAGTGGTGTTATGATTTCATCTGACAGCACTCATGAAACTTGATGTATCCTACGATTGTATATGCTGTTTTATCTAACTGCACACTGCACACCCTTTTTTGTTACATCGTCACTTTTTTTTTTAAAAGCCCGTAAAAAAAAAACAAGTTTTTCACCAAAATCCTTTATATACGAGACATAACTATTAGGATGTTCATTATCATACACAGGGCAAGACAATCTGAAAATACAAAATTCTAGTTATGCCTCGTAAAACGTGTTTAATATAATGCGCACCGATCGTGAATATATTTTTAAAAAGTACTGTCAATGTAATGCGCACCTTATTGCGCGACATGACAGGTTGTTGAACATATCACGCACCACAACACTCTATCTCAAAAAATTAACTTGATTATAAAGAGATAAATAAAATAATTTTAAAATTCAATAAATCAATTACTGTCCATTCGATCGATTTGAAATTTTGATACACCATGTTTGTCACTGGCATGAGTCTGCCTGCAAATTTCAGCTTGCTAGCTTACGAGAAAGTGGGTTAAAAATCGATCCAAAGTTTTTTTCGGCAAGGTCGCACGGTCGGTCGGTCGCACGGCTCAGACACCACAAGTTAATATAAAGGATTTACAAATCAGACTTTACAAACTTCCCCCTAGTTTTTAAATGCATATAATGACTACATATTGAATCACATTATATATTACTGTACCATATTATGTAAATATGTAAATGTATGGCTTTAACTTGAATCAGACTTAGTAATGCTATACCCTACTGTGTAACTGCATCATACGGCTCCATGCTAATACTGTAATCTACTGTAACTTCTACGTAACTAAATCTAACCACCTCGTATTAAATAAGGTTGTATTTTCCTGTACCATACCATGTAGTTGTGTAACGATATGGTTCCATATTGAATCAAACAACATAACTATAACTTACTTTAACTATATTCCGTCCTATTGCTGCTGAATGAATCAGACTTTGACTCCATCTTTCTATGAAACTGCTTTCAATGGCTCGTAAATGTAGCTTATTGAAATTTTCCTGTAATTTTGTCTGCGGCTCTGTAATCTGGTAACATATGGCTAAACCTTAACGTACCTCTGTCCCTGACTATGCCGTTATATCTGGGACTGTGTATGACAAGACCTGACTATGCCGTTATATCTGGGACTGTGTATGACAAGACCTGACTATGCCGTTATATCTGGGACTGTGTATGACAACACCTGACTATGCCGTTATATCTGGGACTGTGTATGACAAGACCTGACTGTGCTGTTATATCTGGGACTGTGTATGACAACACCTGACTGTTGTTATATCTGGGACTGTGTATGACAACACCTGACTGTTGTTATATCTGGGACTGTGTATGACAGCACCTGACTGTTGTTATATCTGGGACTGTGTATGACAACACCTGACTGTTTTTTATATCTGGGACTGTGTATGACAACACCTGACTGTGTCGTTATATCTGGGACTGTGTATGACAACACCTGACTATGCCGTTATATCTGGGTCTGTGTATGACAACACCTAACTATGTCGTTATATCTGGGACTGTGTATGACAACACCTAACTTTGTCGTTATATCTGGGACTGTGTATGACAACACCTAACTATGTCGTTATATCTGGGACTGTGTATGACAACACCTGACTGTCGTTATATCTGGGACTGTGTATGACAACACCTGACTATGCCGTTATATCTGGGACTGTGTATGACAACACCTAACTATGCCGTTATATCAGGGATTGTCTTTGACAGCAACTGCCTGTGCCGTTATATCTGGGGCTGTCTTAGACAGCAACTAACTGTGCCGTTATACCTTGGACTGTCTTTGATAGCAACTAACTGTGCCGTTATATCTGGGGCTGTCTTTGACAGCAACTAACTGTGCCGTTATACCTTGGACTGTCTTTGATAGCAACTAACTGTGCCGTTATACCTGGGACTGTCTTTGACAGCAACTAGCTGTGCCGTTATATCTGGGGCTGTCTTTGACAGCAACTGCCTGTGCCTCGGCTAGGTGTCACTTTTAGGCATTCATTGATTTATTATTCCATGCCCCTGTTTGGTCCAACCTCGAACCGCCGACCTTCACCTTCAAGCAGCTTCAAGTAACCAGTCAAGTCCCCCCCTCCTTGTTCTCGTCAATTTTTCCCCGTGGCACGAGACTGGAATAGTCCGGCTGTCTGACCATTAAGTGCCATTGCTAGTGGTTAAGTTTGCGGACGAGACACACTGGGCCCCAGAGAAAGACGGCCGAGAGGACAGCAACAGTTGTTTAAAATTCTATTAGTCTTCGCTTATCGTGGACACTGTGTGTTTTCTTATAAATGGACCACGACGTCATCCCCCCCCCCCCCCGACGGTAGCGCCACTGCTACACGACACATTAATATTTCGAGGCGCACCGTTGTTCCAGTGGCACTCGTCACTCCTGTCTTTACTGGTCATAGAGGAAGTAAGGGGCCGTCCGTAGATGACGTCACGCGACTTTTTTGTCAATATTTCACTCCCCCTTCCACCCCATCCCCCCTTCGTCACGCGCCGTCACAAAAACTTAAACCCCCTCCAATATGAAGTTACAAAGATCCCCCCCTCCCACACACAAAAGCCGTATCTCCTATTTGAAATAGAGCACGTCACTAATGACTTATTTGTCATTTAGGTGTGTATTTGTTGTAAGGCTGCACTCTCATGTCGTAACACGCGTGAAGCCATGTAAAACGTCATTAAATAAATTTTAAGAAATCAAATATTTAAGTTTAAGGTTCGTTCTCCCTCGTCAGGCATCGACATAAATGTGGGGACCCGCCCCCTCCCCTTTGGTGCGTGACGTCATTTATGGACGGCCCCGTATAACAAAATGCCCTTCAAACTCCAGGCAATAATTTAGCTTCACGCCTTATTATCCACGAACCTCATTTCTACTAGGTCTCCCCATAAAGACACATCACCAATGTTCTCAATTCGGTCTGTTGATCCATGTGCAGACTAAAAAACAAAAACATCTCGTTTCAAAAGTTGCATAGCATTAATTTTTGTGTAATCTTTTTTCTAAATTTGCTTTGCGGTAATTCTAATCTGCTGCTCGGCGTTGGTCAGATATCTGCACGGCCGCGCAGCCTACAGGGAAAATTTCTGACCAGCATGAAAATGAAAATTCTGACCATGTAGTATCTTTAAGAAGGACCAGCTGGTAGTTGTAAAACAATGTCCGGGTAGTTGTTGTAAACAATGTCCGGCTAGTAGTTGTAAACAATGTCCGGCTAGTAGTTGTAAACAATGTCCGGCTAGTAGTTGTAAACAATGTCCGGCTTGTAGTCGTAAACAATGTCCGGCTAGTAGTTGTAAACAATGTCCGGCTAGTAGTTGTAAACAATGTCCGGCTAGTAGTCGTAAACAATGTCCGGCTAGTAGTTGTAAACAATGTCCGGCTAGTAGTTGTAAACAATGTCCGGCTAGTAGTTGTAAACAATGTCCGGGTAGTAGTTGTAAACAATGTCCGGCTTGTAGTCGTAAACAATGTCCGGCTTAGATTTGTCTACTCACCAACAAAGGTGAGAGTCTTGACCATACAAACAGGAAATAACTGCGCCAAGTATTTCTGGTCGATCTGCTCTAAGGCAAGTACAAACAAACAGTGGGACTGAAACATTTATTAACAAACAAATTAACTTAGCATTTAAAACTTTAATAAAGATGAAAGATTAGAATTAATCATGGTTTAGCATACGACGCAAAAATCTCCTGTATTGAAGTAGCGTATGTACTAGAGAGGATAAAATCTAAAGGTTAATAGCCAAATAAAAGTTAAAGATTGACTTACAGACTGGCCGACAGAAAGATTGATCAAACTAAGGATGGTTGGCCTAGAAATGAATTAAATTAACTTTGAAATTAATTAAGATTGTTGGCAAAACAAAATATTTATTGTGCTTTGAAGTATTAATTGGCATATAAAGTATTAATTGTCCTATAAAGCATTAATTGTTCTATAAAGTATTAATTGACCTATAAAGTATTAATTGTCCTATAAAGCATTAATTGTCCTATAAAGTATTAATTGACATATAAAGTATTAATTGTCCTATAAAGCATTAATTGACCTATAAAGTATTAATTGACCTATATAGTATTAATTGACATATAAAGTATTAATTGTCCTGTAAAGTATTAATTGACCTATAAAGTATTAATTGACCTATAAAGTATTAATTGACCTATAAAGTATTAATTGACCTATAAAGTATTAATTGTCTTATTAAGTATTGTCTTATAAAGTATTAATTTACCAATGATATGACTTTTGAAAGGATTAGATGACTTATAAAGAACGACATACATCCTGACACGTCAATAAACCAGTATAGAAAATGAACGACCTCCATGACCCCCATGACCTGTGACCTACCAATAAACCCGGTAGTCTATGGTAAGAATGATCTCGTTTTAAACTACCCTAATGACCAGGCCGAACCTGCGAGTGTCCAGCGACTCGCATTTTAAAGTGACCGTTTTCCGCCTGAAAAGTCCAATTTATCCGCCTCCCCCCCCCACTCAACCCCTATCTCCACTCGTACTTTTCTTCTTCCCCCTTGCCCCCCCGCCCCGCTCGCATACACATGTAAAAAACAAAAATGAAAGCCTTATATGCGCGATGGCTATTGTTAATTTTCGATTGAGTTACACCTTCATCCCAGGGTCAGCTGACTGGCTGAATCATTGGCTCCTGATCCCGGGGTTCTAGAGCCAAACAAAACCTTCATGCCTTATTGATGAGCCAAACAAAATCTTCATGCCTTATTGATGAGCCAACCACGCTTCGACCGGCCGATAAGTCCTTACATATTCAATGAACGATCTACTTTGTGGGTTTACGTGGCCCGACATGCAATACAGAACGACAGATTTTAATGAAGTGTTAATCTCCTAACATTCATTACACAACCATCTATTTTAATGAAGTGTTAATCTCCTAATATTCATTACACAACTATCTACTTTAATGAAGTGTTAATCTCCTAACATTCATTACACAACCATCTACTTTAATGAAGTGTTAATCTCCTAACATTCATTACACAACCATCTATTTTAATGAAGTGTTAATCTCCTAATATTCATTACACAACCATCTACTTTAATGAAGTGTTAATCTCCTAACATTCATTACACAACCATCTATTTTAATGAAGTGTTAATCTCCTAACATTCATGACACAACTATCTACTTTAATAAAGTTTCCATCAAACCAAAATATGACAGAAATATCTTCTTTATGTGTTATACATCTGGCAAGAAATTCAAAATTCAGGAAGTGATTAATTTATTTGCAGTTTTTTTTTTTAAATTTCAGTTGTTTTTTTTTTTAAAGTTGAAAGTAGTTTCATGGACATAGGTCGTTAGCTCTATCATCCTGTTGATATACTCTCGTTAGCTCTATCATCAAGCTCCTCCCCGAGGCTTGTTTGTGTATCTACGACTGCCAACTCCCCGGGGCGCGGCTATTGACAACTGGCCAACTCATCAAGCCCAGATGTTTGTGTATAATTAATAGAAACCGTGCAAGGAGGTGGGCAGGGCTATTGTAGTGGATCCAATAATGATCTCAATAATGTAAGGAAAGATGATACGCTGGCAAGTGAGGGGGGAAGGGGGTCCAATAACTATCCAAATATTTTCATCTTTATCTTGAACGGGTTTTTATTCTGGCCTGTCAACGAACAAGTTTTATTTGATCAACACGTCCACTTGGCGTAACGATTGCTTATTGCTGCGTGTGTCTGCTTATTGCACGCTCATTGTATGCCGTGTGTGTCTGATCATTGTATGCCGTGTGTGTCTGCTTATTGCACGCTCATTGTATGCCGTGTGTGTGTCTGCTCATTGGATGCCGTGTGTGTGTCTGCTCATTGGATGCCGCGTGTGTGTGTCTGCTCATTGGATGCCGTGTGTGTCTGCTCATTGGATGCTGTGTGTGTGTGTGTCTGTTCATTGGATGCCGCGTGTGTCTGCTCATTGGATGCTGTGTGTGTGTGTCTGTTCATTGGATGCCGCGTGTGTCTGCTCATTGGATGCCGAGTGTGTCTGCTCATTGGATGCCGTGTGTGTCTGCTCATTGGATGCTGTGTGTGTGTGTCTGCTCATTGGATGCCGCGTGTGTCTGCTCATTGGATGCCGCGTGTGTCTGCTCATTGGATGCCGTGTGTGTCTGCTCATTGGATGCCGTGTGTGTGTGTGTGCTCATTGGATGCCGTGTGTGTCTGCTCATTGGATGCTGTGTGTGTCTGCTCATTGGATGCCGTGTGTGTGTCTGCTCATTGGATGCTGTGTGTGTGTGTCTGCTCATTGGATGCC
>MUZC01000222.1:155899-167454 GCA_002072015.1 Radix auricularia
TATTCCACCGACTGAAGGAAAGGTCTTTATGCTATGAGTGGTTACTTATTCCACCGACTGAAGGAAAGGTCTTTATGCTATGAGTGGTTACTTATTCCACCGACTGAAGGAAAGGTCTTTATGCTATGAGTGGTTACTTATTCCACCGACTGAAGGAAAGGTCTTTATGCTATGAGTGGTTACTTATTCCACCGACTGAAGGAAAGGTCTTTATGCTATGAGTGGTTACTTATTCCACCGACTGAAGGAAAGGTCTTTATGCTATGAGTGGTTACTTATTCCACCGACTGAAGGAAAGGTCTATACGCTATGAGTGGTTACTTATTCCACCGACTGAAGGAAAGGTCTTTATGCTATGAGTGGTTACTTATTCCACCGACTGAAGGAAAGGTCTATATGCTATGAGTGGTTACTTATTCCACCGACTGAAGGAAAGGTCTTTATGCTATGAGTGGTTACATATTCCACCGACTGAAGGAAAGGTCTTTATGCCATGAGTGGTTACTTATTCCACCGACTGAAGGAAGGCCTCTATGCCATGAGTGGTTACATATTCCACCGACTGAAGGAAAGGTCTTTATGCTATGAGTGGTTACATATTCCACCGACTGAAGGAAAGGTCTTTATGCTATGAGTGGTTACATATTCCACCGACTGAAGGAAAGGTCTTTATGCTATGAGTGGTTACTTATTCCACCGACTGAAGGAAGGTCTCTATGCCATGAGTGGCTACTTATTCCACCGACTGAAGGAAAGGTTTTTATGCTATGAGTGGTTACAAATTCCACCGACTGACTATATATGCAGTTCAATGAACCTGTACTTCTTTTTTTTAAAGTCGTCAATGTGGCAATAAATGATAGTGAGATCCACTCGAGCCACGATAACGAGGGCCATGTAGCATCTCGCCAAATGCGTTGAATGGATTGAAGAGTTTTCACGATCAGCTGTCCTAATGGTGTGTAGCAGTGTGCAGTGTTAGTGAAGGGTTGCACTCGTAAATGAGAGTGTTGTTTTTTTTCTCTTCTCCACCAAACATTCCACATACATCGAGCTTTTCGGGTAAGGTTGGTTTTGAGACTGGGAGTTAGGGGGGGATGAGCGCTCGGCTACAATACGCGACCGTTTCCGTCTCGGTAGCAACTGTTGAATCGTCGAAAAAAAAGAGAGATTCTTAGAAACAAATTACACGAGTGGGTCCCCTTTTGAAAAGAGGCGTTTGTGCTCAGAATCAGCTGATTCAAGTAGAGTCTGGATAGTGGCTATCAGTATCAGATTGACAGCACATCCTCAAATGGCGGTTCGGACTTAACTAGTCCTGCGCCCAAGTAATCTAAAGCACCCTAGGCTGGTCCTACACCCCAATCATCAATACCCTTGGTTGGTCCTACACCCCAATTAACATTACCCTAGGTTGGTCCTACACCCCAATCATCAATACCCTTGGTTGGTCCTACACCCCAATTAACATTACCCTAGGCTGGTCCTACACCCCAATCATCAATACCCTTGGTTGGTCCTACACCCCAATCAACAAAACCCTACGTTGGTCCTACACCCTCAATCAACAATACCCTAGGTTGGTCCTACACCCCAATCAACAATACCCTAGGTTGGTCCTACACCCCAATTAACATTACCCTAGGTTGGTCCTACAACCAAATCATCAATACCCTTGGTTGGTCCTACGCCCCAATCAACCTTACACTAGCTGGCTTTTAGATAAATAAATATATTTTCTTACAACGGGGTGTGTATAGGCATGTGAAGAAGACACAGAAAAAAGAATATTTCTGCAAAAAGCCTTCCTCAACGAACAGACAAAAACTAATACAATGAAATCTTCTTCTTAATATTGAATATTGAGTTTTGCGTGCCACGAGTTTTGCGCCAATTGCCCTGTGGTCTCCGACTTCAGCCTGCTGTATTTTCTGGATTTGCTTCCATAGCCTTTGGTCAGCCAAGACCATCTGCAAGGTAGCAGTTATTTTTTGGCAAGTGGTGCAGCGTTCACGTGCCACAGCTAAGGGACTCGGGGACGCCCTAGGCCCCGGGAACAAGTTCATGGCTTCCCATGGATTCGAACTCGTGACCATCGGAACGACAGTCGAGCGCGCTTGCCACTCGACCACCGCGGCCCCAATACAATGAAATAAAAACTTAGATTCGCTGTAATCCCAAGCAAAAAAATAATAATAAAAAAAAAAATATAAAAAAAATTATTGCCTTATGAAAACAACAACTTTAACTCATCTACCAGGCCCTCTGTAAATATTAAATTACCTATCAACACTATCAACTAGTTCATCAACAGCCCTGTCAACACTATCAACAACCCTATCAACACAATCAACAACCCAATCAACACAATCAACAACCCTATCAACACAATCAACAACCCAATCAACACAATCAACAACCCTATCAACACAATCAACAACCCTATCAACACAATCAACAACCCTATCATCACTATCGACCTAATCCTTCTTTCTCCCCACTGATCTGAGCAAAGCCACGAGTGCTAGCATGTGGCAGCCATGTTATGCAGCGGATTACCATGTGACAGAAAAACTCTCTTTCGGGAAAATGAATAAACCGAGCGCTACCATGAGGGACAGGCTTAGAAGATTGTCTGTGTTTTATGTTTTTGACGTTCCGTTAACGGCCTCCCGCTATTAGCTGGCATTTCTAAACATTCCAAAGTTGCATTGAGCCGATGTTAACATTGTATCATTGCAAGCAAGTAAGGAAATGTTTTTTTATTACAAACTTGTTCCAAGCCAATGGGAAAGTTGATTTTGGGGAGTAAAAAATATTACCACAGTGGGTTTTTGCCATTATATTCTCGTCTTATCTATCACAGACGGTCTTTCTATTCAGAAGATTATTGCGTCCTACGCTCATCCATGTTTTATTAGACTTTTAATTGCTGTTAGCGTGCTGGTTTGATCAGGCAACCCATTTCTCGCCCGAATTACAGAAGGGAAAAAAAAGAGTTTGTATGTGTTTTGTCTGCCTATGAAATAATTTTTTTTTCTTATCCCTATGTTTCTTTATATGTCGAATTGACTTGTTATACCAAGTGGACTACGTACGTATGTGATCTAGACCTGGTATATTAGTTAGTCTTGTTATATATCAGCTAGTCTTGTTATATATCAGCTAGTCTTGTTATATATCAGCTAGTCTTGTTATATATCAGCTAGTCTTGTTATATATCTAGGCATCTTAATTAGTCCATATGTCCTATAGACGTGGCGTATCAATTAGATTCTGTAAATGCTCTCTGTATATCAACTGAATGTATATCCACTAGATTGTTGTATATCCACTTGACTGTACATCCACTTGACTGTATATCCCTGACAAAGGGACATAAAAGCAGCCAGAATACGCACAAGCGACTGAGAGCGTAAGGCAGAAGACAGATCTACGTGGCGCGCAGTTGTAAAAGAAGGCGTCATAGTAGCCGTTGAGCCAAGGATGGAGGAGGCTGCAGACAGAAGAGCTAGGAGGAAGGCCAAAACATTGGAAATCATATAACTCGCGTACAAAAGCTGTGGTAAAGACTGTCACTCAAGGATAGGACTGCACATCCACACGAGGAAATGCAACCCAACCCAACGGTGATGGGCCATCGTCCCGCATGACAGAATGATGCCGATGGCTCCACTCGACTTGTTATATTTCTACTGAACTGGGTATATCCAGTGATCATTTCTATGGTCCTTTCGTCCGACTTCCGTAGTTACACGTATTCCCCCTCTCTCTCTCTGCACTCTAAGACTCAACAGTAAAACACTCTGTGAACGGCGAACGGTCTTTCTCTCTTTGTGTTCTCGTACAATGGAGATCTCTCCTACCACAAAACCCCATCATCTCGACTACTCCGGTCTTAAGAGTGCACTAAAATCACAGCTTTTTTAGACTTCACTTTCCGGACTGACTGCCAAACACTTCTATTACGACTGAAGATTAACGTAGCGTATATAACCCCCCCCCCCCTTATCTTTATATTGGTGCCAGCCACATAATACAACATATGCCGCGCATGGTTGGAAAAACCCAACTACTGTGAACGCTACTTCACTTGCCCCCATAGACCATCGTGATCTGAAAAATGGGAATTAATTTTTACTTACTGCCTTTATATTCGGGGATCCCTCCATATTCTGAGAACCGCAACCAATAAAATTCTCGTATCGCCTATTGGAAACTGATTCTATTACTCCTTGATGTAAGATGTTGTATAAAACTTTTCATACTTTTGGACTTTGCTAGTTTTATCCTTGGTGGAACCATCTCATTCACTTCAATTCTAACAAGTCTTCTCTCGTAATCTCGAACAATTTCCATGACGTTCGAACACTAGTCTTTAGTTTAGTGAAAATAATTGTTTGATCCAGGATTTAAACTAATTCTTGAAAACCACCTTAAAATAATGAATGTGTTATATTCTAGGACACCTTCCATCGTTGTCGGATCACTTCCATTATTGTTAGTTACCTTCCATTATTGTCGGACACCTTCCATTATTGTCGGGCACCTTCCATTATTTTCAGACACCTTTCATTAATGTCGGACACCGCATGTTATCCTCGCACACACCTACTTCATGTGTCGTGTACAAGCCCCCCCCCCCACGCCCATTATTCTCCCCTCACCGTAACTGATGACTTGAAGCCTCCCCCATCACTCCTATCCCATTATTTTCTCATCCCCCCCCTAACTGTGGCTAACAGACGACTTGAAATAATCTTGACACAATAACCTCTCAGAGGCTTCCGTGACCGCTGACACAAGAAAATGAACGATGACAAGTCCAATTTTTGGCGATGGTCCACAGGAGAGAGAGAGACAGAGAGTGAGAGAGAGAGAGAGAGAGAGAGAGAGAGAGTTTTTTGGTGAGTTTTTTTTTAGGCTGCATAAACAGCTCATTTTATAAACACCCTGTTAGCTCCCCGTAAGCACGTGATGTGTCTGCAGGCGCACATGGGCGCGTCACGGCGCGCACGGATCTAGCAATTAGCACCGGAATAAATGCTTCACAAACATTATGGAAATATGGCCGCCAGCAACGGAGATGATTTGATTAGAGGATTTTTTAATTGTGCACTTGTTTAACGCTGTCCGGACTGGACCAATGGCGTTAACACACTTTGGGGCAGTCTATTGTATGGCCATGGGGGCGAGGGGGCCACATGGGTATAGTTCATTGTGTGGACGAGGTTGTTGGGGGAGTCTATTGCATGCCCTGGGGGGCGGGAGGCCTCATGGGTAAAGCACATTATGTTGACGAGGTGTGAAGGGTCACATGGGTATAGTCCATTGCATGGACGGGGTTGTGATGAGCCACTTGAATATAGTTCATTGTGTGGATAGGGTGTGAAGGGTCGCATGGGTATAGTCCATTGTACGGACGGGGCTATAATGGACCTCTTGAGTATAGTTTATTGTGTGGACGGGGTTGGAGGGGCCACTTCGGTATAGTCGAATGTGTAGACGGGGGTGTAAGAAGCCACATGGGTATAGTCCAATGTGTGGACTGGGGTGTGAAGGGCCACTTGGGTATAGTCCAATGTGTAAACGGGGGTGTGAGGGGCCACGTGGGTATAGTCCAATGTGTAAACGGGGGTGTCAGGGACCACTTGGATATATACTGCCAATTTGTAAGGTGGGGGGGGGGTCGCAGTTGAATGATAGAAAATGAAATAATGTTGTTCGTCCATGTTGGTCGAGGAGGAGCCGTCGTTATTATATTTGTCCTGTGCTTAGACAGCCATGTGTGTCCTCTGGTGGCTTATTAGCCATATTCTTGCCAGAAAGGTCCGTCCGCATGTCGGAAAGGTGAAATGATAATGAAATCATGACAAACGCATGTCAGACAAAAACAAATGAAGCGTCAATAAAGAAATGTTGTGCTCTATTCTCATGGGTTAAGGGGACAAACCCTCCCCCCCCCCCCACCAGTAAGATTATTTTCTTCTACTTGTACATTTTAAAACTTCTCACGACAGGAAATGACGCATGTGCCAGAAACTGGAGAGAGGGGTCGTAGAGGGTCGGCGCTGGATCTGAGAAATAAAAATATTGCGGAAATACTTTAAAATGAGGAATCAGGTAATAGCAGTTGGGGGGGGGGGGATGCACCCTTCACAGTTGACAGATGCCTGCTTACACCTGGGGTCGATATAAACAGTTTCCTACTTACAGCCAATATTCCCTTTAAGTTGCGTAAATATCTGAACGACGCCGCGGAGCATGTTTTAATTGCCGTGCAGCAAATTTAGATAGGAATAATATAATGTATCTCTATGTTCACAATAATAAAAATGGACGCTTTGCCACTTCGCCAAAGAGTATAATGCTATTTAACACACGACGAACCTTTGGGGGAACATAGCTTATAGCAAGGGTCAATCAATATTAGCGACTTCCTACTTTGAGGAACATAGCTTATAGCAAGGGTCAATCAATGTTAGCCGCTTCCTACTTAGGGAACATAGCTTATAGCAAGGGTCAATCAATGTTAGCGGCTTCCATCTTACAGCCTTGTATCTTTCCAACATTGCTTGCCTATAAGGCAACCACATTGGTAATTCCTTCTCTTAAACACTATGCTGAAACCATCACATGACTCTTCTAAATGTTTAAATTTTACGTAAATTTCACTTGCGGTCTTAGGGGAGTGTATTTTCCAGCACAAGCTAAATGGGTCTCACCGGACATGAGAATGATGAATCACATAGACGTCGTACGCAAGACGTCCGTTAAAAAGGGGAGCTGATGTTGCCACAGATCACCATCTTCTTGTGGCCAGGATGAAATTAAAGCTAAAGAGACATTATACCGAGCAAACAACATACAACTCACGGTAAAATACCTCCCTCCTGAAGGACCAAGCCAAAAGGGAAGAATTCAAGATCTCACTGTCCAATAAGTTCCAAGCCCTACGCCAAATACTCGAAGACGAGACCAGTGAAGGAAAGTGGCAAAGCGTGAAGGAAACAGACCAGTCAACATGCCAAGAAGTCATAGGAAACAGGAAACGGGCACACAAAGAATGGATAACAGCAGGTACACTGAGTAAAATAGAAGAAAGGAAGATAAAGAAAACAGAAATGAATAATAGCTGCACTCGAGAAAAAAAAATAAAGAAAAAAGTTCCAGAAAGAGTATGCAGATTCACATAAGGAAGTTAAAAAAAGCATCAAGAGGGACAAGAAATATTTTGTTGGTAAACTTGATAAAGAAGCAGAAGATGCTGCTCACGGGGGAAGCAGGAGGGAACTATTTATTACCGTTAAGTCGCTGTCGGGGAAATTTAGCAAGGTAGGGAGATCAGTGAATGATAAAATGGGAAACACCAAATGAAGTGAAGAGCAGCGGAGAGGAGGATGGAAGGAACATTTTGAAGAGCTCTTAAACAGGCCAGAACCAAGGAATCCACTAAATATCCAATCAGCTGATAATGGCCGGCAAATTGACTGTAATAATTCCATCAACGAAGAGATTAGCAGGGCCATTAAACAACTCAGAAATGGAAAGGCTGCAGGACCTGATGGCATCCCAGCAGAGGCACTGAAGGCGGACTTGGAAACCAGTGTGGAAATGCTACACCCTCTGTTTATGAAGATATGGGAAGAAGAACAAGTTCCTTCCGATTGGAAAAAGGGATACCCTATCAAGATCCCAAAGAAGTCGGATTTAAGCTCCTGCTCAAACTACAGGGGGATCACCCTGCTGTTCCTCCCAGGAAAGGTTTTCAACCGTGTAATGCTTAACAGGATGAAAAACGCAGTAGACCCTCTGCTGCGGACCAACAAGCTGGTTTTAGCACCAACAGATCCTGCACTGACCAAATAGCCACACTGCGCATCATCCTAGAGCAGTACCTAGAGTGGAACTCGCCGTTCTATGACACATTTGTTGACTATGAAAAAGCCTTCGACAGTGAGAGCAGACAAACCCTGTTGAGATTACTAAGGCATTATGGGGTGCCACAGAAGATTGCTGACATAATTAGAAACATGTATGAAGAGATAAACTGACGAGTTGTCTATGGTCAGCAGGTGACAGGTGCTTTCCAGGTGAAGACTGGTGTGAGACAAGGTTGCTTGCTGTCACCATTCCTCTTTCTAATAGCCATTGACTGGGTGATGAAAACATCTACACGGCAGAAAAGGAATGGTATCCAATGGACCTTGCGGAATCAACTTGATGATCTTGACTTTGCTGATGACCTTGCCCTCCTTGCACATACCCAACAACAGATACATGAGAAAACAAACATTGTCGCAGCCACTTATGCTAGAATAGGTCTCAACATGCACAAAGGGAAGAGTAAAATCCTAAAGGTTAATGCCACCAGAACATCACCCATCATGCTTGAAGGAAAAGCCCTTGAGGAGGTGGACAGATTTTTTTACCTTGGCATCATGGTAGATAAACAAGGTGGTACAGATGCTGATGTCAAAATAAGGATCGGAAAAGCAAGAGCAGCCTTCCAGCAACTCAAGAACGTTTGGGTCGCCAACAACTTAGGCAGCGAGTTAAAAGTTAGGATTTTTAATGCTATGTTGAAACCTGTGCTGCTATATGGAGGCGAGATATGGAGAACAACGACGTTAACCTGACCAGAGCCCAGTCCTTTATCAACAATTGTCTAAGAAGGATTCTCAGAATTCACTGGCCGGACAAAATCAGCAACCGGGAACTGTGGCAGCGGATAAAACAGATGCCCAGAAGCGGTGGAGGTGGATTGGTCATACACTAAGAAAACCTGCTTCTAATACAAGACAAGCCCTAAAATGGACCCCACAGGGTAAGCGGAAAAGAGGCCGTCCTAGACACTCTTGGCCCCGAGAATTGTAAGGAGACATGAGAATTGGCTATAAAAGGAAGTTCCTGGAGAAGCTTGCCCAGAATTGAGATCCCTGTAGGTCACTCGCTGATGGCCTATGCTCCTGGAGGAATCGCAGACGAAGACGATGGTCAGTAGATGCCCCTCATGGACAAGAAGGCTCAACAAAATATCATTTTTACTCTGGTAAATTGGTTTACATTATTGAGGGCTCAGTACAGCATAACTATGGAATCCCCGCTAAGTCCGCTTACATACTAACGTCTTCATTAACCCTTGAGAGCGTGCTTGAGTTTGAAGAAATACTATTGAACCATTACCCTGTTTAAATTCCCATTATATGTCCTTATACCCCATTACCTTACATGCAATTAACCAAATGACTCTTAATTAATCGCCTTTTTAAATTTGCAAGTATTCAGTTAATCTCCTTACAGCTCCAATTACCTGCTAACATCGCAATAAATATGCTTACATCACTATAAAACTGCTTACACCACTATAAAACTGCTTACATCACTATAAAACTACCTACACCACTATAAAACTGCTTACACCACTAAATATCTCCTCACACCACTATAAATCTCCTTCCACCACTATAAATCTCCTCACACCACCATAAATCTCCTTATACTGCTATAAATCTCCTCACACCACTAAAAATCTCCTCACACCACCATAAATCTCCTTACACCACTATAAAACTGCTTACACCACTATAAATCTCCTCATATCACTATAAATCTAATTACATCACTATAAAACTGCTTACACCACTATAAAACTGCTTACACCACTATAAATCTCCTCATATCACTATAAATCTCCTCACACCACTATAAATCTCCTCACATCACTATAAATCTCCTTATACTGCTATAAATCTGCTCACACCGCTATAAATCTGCTCACACCACCATAAATCTCCTTATACTGCTATAAATCTCCTTATACAGCTATAAATCTGCTCACACCGCTATAAATCTGCTCACACTACTATAAATCTCCTCACACCACTATAAATCTGCTCACACCACTATAAATCTGCTCACACCACTATAAATCTCCTCACATCACTATAAATCTCGTCACACCACTATAAATCTGCTCACACCACTATAAATCTGCTCACACTACTATAAATCTGCTCACACCACTATAAATCTCCTTATACAGCTATAAATCTGCTCACATCACTATAAATCTGCTCACACCACTATAAATCTGTTCACACCACTATAAATCTGCTCACACCACTATAAATCTGCTCACACCACTATAAATCTGTTCACACCACTATAAATCTGCTCACACCACTATAAATCTCCTCACACCACCATAAATCTCCTTATACTGCTATAAATCTCCTCACACCACTAAAAATCTCCTCACACCACCATAAATCTCCTTACATCACTATAAAACTGCTTACACCACTATAAAACTGCTTACACCACTATAAATCTCCTCATATCACTATAAATCTCCTCACACCACTATAAATCTCCTCACATCACTATAAATCTCCTCACACCACTATAAATCACCTCACACCACTATAAATCTCCTCACACCACTATAAATCACCTCACACCACTATAAATCTCCTTATACTGCTATAAATCTGCTCACACCGCTATAAATCTGCTCACACCACTATAAATCTCCTCACACCACTATACATCTCCTCACACCACTATAAATCTCCTCAAACCACTATAATTCTCCTCACACCACTATAAATCTCCTTATACTGCTATAAATTTGCTCACACCGCTATAAATCTCCTTATGCTGCTATAAATCTGCTCACACCGCTATAAATCTGTTCACACCACTATAAATCTCCTTATACTGCTATAAATCTGCTCACACCGCTATAAATCTGCTCACACCACCATAAATCTCCTCATACTGCTATAAATCTGCTCACACCGCTATAAATCTGCTCACACCACCATAAATCTCCTCACACCACTATAAATCTCCTTATACAGCTATAAATCTGCTCACACAGCTATAAATCTACTCACACCACTATAAATCTCCTCACACCACTATAAATCTCCTCACACCACTATAAATCTCCTCACACCACTATAAATCTGCTCACACTACTATAAATCTCCTCACACCACAATAAATCTGCTCACACCACTATAAATCTGCTCACACCACTATAAATCCCCTCACACCACTATAAATCTCGTCACACCACTATACATCTGCTCACACCGCTATAAATCTGCTCACACTACTATAAATCTACTCACACCACTATAAATCTTCTCACACCACTATAAATATCCTCACACCACTGTAAATCTCCTCACACCACTATAAATCTGCTCACACCACTATAAATCTGCTCACACCACTATAAATCTGCTCACACCGCTATAAATCTCCTCACACCACTATAAATATCCTTACACCGCTATAAATCTCCTCACACCACTATAAATCTCCTCACACCGCTATAAATCTCCTCACACCACTATAAATCTCCTCACACCGCTATAAATCTGCTCACACCACTATAAATCTGCTCACACCACTATAAATCTGCTCACACCACTATAAATCTGCTCACACCACCATAAATCTTCTCACACCACTATAAATCTGCTCACACCACTATAAATCTGCTCAAACCACTATAAATCTGCTCACACCACTATAAATCT